>CAKOAT010040003.1:140198-152709 GCA_932364175.1 Eruca vesicaria subsp. sativa
GCATTTAGGAATATTTCCGTTTTTCTGTTAGCGAGCTGCGTCTCAATTAGGGTTTTCTAGTTCTTACGCTTTCGGCAATTCTTTTTGTACCAGTTCTACGCAGATTCGGAATAAGAACCTCTTTGCTCTCTGTTTTCGTTTATTCTCATTTAAATTCTAAGTATTTTCGTCATCTTATTTTCGTTGTGCGGTTCTCGCAAATAGCCGGTTCCTCTGGAAACTTAGGGTTTTCCCGAAGTTTCCTTTTTTACGATTTATTTGACAGTAGGGTGAAATCGACTCCCACAGAGAGCCTCACTATTTGGTCGCTCTCGTTTCTGTCTACCAGGATATGCTGATTAGTTTGCTAAAGGAGTTCCAGATGGCAAGCTCTACACACAGAAAGAAGTCACCTACATGCTAGATGGCCTCACCAGCGATCACAACTGGAAGATAGCAGGCGCGAGACTTGACCTTGAGGACAAACTATCAAGACTTCGAGGTGAAATGCTATGGCAGACCAGCCACAATGAGTCAGTACGAAAGAAACGAGATGCCCTACAAGAAGAAGTCAACACTTTGCGCGCACAACTGAAGTCTCAGACACAACCATCGACCAATACAGATCCCCCTGTATTGATCGATACACCCGTACTTAACCCGATCGAGCACCACTTACAGAAGCTATCGATCGATGACAAACCTAGTCCATCGATCGACAACCGTGCTCAAGAATTCTGTACCAAGGAAGAATTTGAAGAAACCACAGCAGAGATCTACAAATCCATTGAGTTTTGTGGAGACGAAGATTACAGAATACTGGACGAATACTGGTTTCCCCTACACAAGGATTTCAAAGGTCTGCAATGCACACTGGAAGATATTCAGAAGGAGGTAGAAGATATCCAAAGACAGCTCGCCAGCCGACCTGACCCATCCCCATCGATCGATGAATCACACAACGCATCGATCGATATGCAACCTCCAGCCTTCACCGACGATCCAACACACCACGACACCATGCAGCGCACAACAGAACACATCTACAGCATGATTGGCAACCATCAGTATAGCCTTGCCAACTTAGAGGGGGTGGTTAGAAAGGATCCAAGCAGAAGTTTATGGTTTGAAGACTAGCATGACCAGAAGTGAGAAGGCCACAAGAAGCTTTCTAACCTCTTGGTTTGATGAAACACAAGAAAATGAGGACACTTGTTTACCAACAAGTACCTGCAATCCACCTCACTAGAAACCATACTTCCATAGTCAAGCTAACCTGACTTTAAACAAGCGCTGAGTGGGAGGCAACCCACTGTTAGGTATTTTACTTACTTATTTTATTTAATTTTTACTTACTAGTTTCGTTTTTATTTGTTTTTTAGAAGATGGATACACGATCCATACCTATCGACCGATACAAACCAGTCGATATCGCTCGACACAGACCAACATGCATCCATCGACGATGGCGACTCACCATCGATCGATACCCATATCGGTCAGGTATATCGTTTCCAATTTTTGATATCAGTTACACATATTTAATTTTTCTTATGCTCTAACTCCGGCTGATTATACACTGGGGACAGTGTATGATTTAAGTCTGGGGGGAGTTGATTACTGATGCTACTTTACCTCTTTTTGATATTTTTGAAAAAAGTTTTCAAAAATTGGTTTTATTGAGTCAAGAAAGGGAAAAATTTTCAAAGTCTTACTTTTTATCTTACCACTCTTTAGCACCATCCTTAGATTTATTGATTGCAGAAAGTACTATAGATGCTAAAGTGGATCACCGATTACCTATGTCAACACTTTCATGATTGTCTGGAAGAACCAAAGCTGATTTCCAACCTAACCTGACATCTATTGCTTGTCTTGGGGTTTGGTATACAAGGAATCGGAATCCTCTTGCAAGTCTGAAAGGTAAAAGTTTCAAAAAAAATTGGTTTCCTTCTTTTCTTCCTTCGGAGTCCCTAGAAAATGAAAGATTGAGATGATTTCCTTGGAGGCAGAGGGAGAGGTACATTACCTATGACCCCACTATTCTAAATCAAAGGAATGATCACACATTGTGGAAGCGAGGGAGAGGTAAATTACCTATGACCCCACTATTCGCCTACACTTTGTCAAAAGAGCTACAAAAAGTAGAAAGATCAATAAGATGAACATTAGTTGTTCATTGGGATTGATATAAAAAAAGAAAGAAGAGTTGGGATTCAGAGAAGGGGGATAAAGAAAGAAAGGGAACCAGGATGAGAATGCCTGAAACTTGTTTGAGTTGAATCCAAGTGTTCCTTGATCGATACTCCCAAGGTAAAGCCTACACCTTTATTTTTATGCATAAATGAAATCAGTAGAGGGGATAGACAGACAAGGAATGTTTAAGTTGATTGGCTAGATATTTAGGTTGCTAAGCTAGGATATGGTATAATGTACTTCTGTAGTTGATAGGAATAAGGTGTGGTTTGCAACAAAGTAGAGGTTATGATTTCTAAGTTGAGATTTTGATTGAGTCCCTGCTGTTTTTAAACTTCTTTTCAAGACTAACTTGATGTTTGCTTGAGGACAAGCAAAAGGTGAAGTCTGGGGGAGTTGATATACCATGATTTTGACCCGTTTTTGGTCATATTTTCTATATGTTTTTATTATAATTATCTATGTTTTGGAGTCTATTAGGTATGTTTTCAGGTTCAGGAGCATTTTGTGGTAAAGTGATGATTTAGGTGCCTTTTGGTGCTTAAAGAAGAGTCCAAGATGACTATGAAGATCCGACATTGAGAGACACATATCGATCGATACACACCCTGTGTAATCGATCGATGACGCTTCCGTAGAAGTTGAAGTCGAGATACTCCATCGATTGATGTACGCAATGTACCATCGATCGATACAGAGCGTGATGAGCAAGATTTATTTGGCCAACTTGAAGCCCAAGTTCTCATCAAATTACAAGACTGCCCCTGGCGAGTTTTTAACCTAATTGTTCTCCCTATTTATAGCTATGCCTATGAGCCTTAAAAGATATGAAGTTTTGAACCAAGTTTTGTATTCTATTTTATACTTAGCAATAAATGCATTTTCTCTTCTTCTTATTCTTTTGCTATGAATCTCTTGGCTATGTCTGAGTAGATTCATATGTTACATTTGGGGTTCAAATAGTTATGAGGGATTAGCCCCAACTATGGATTGTTGAGTTGTCATATTCATTATCCAAATGAACCCTAATGCATACTCTAGACTTGCTACCTAGAGTATTGATTATGGAGTGACTANATTTGGGGTTCAAATAGTTATGAGGGATTAGCCCCAACTATGGATTGTTGAGTTGTCATATTCATTATCCAAATGAACCCTAATGCATACTCTAGACTTGCTACCTAGAGTATTGATTATGGAGTGACTAATCTAATAGTCATCTTCCTGAAATCATTTGGCTAAACCCAGACTCTATTAAGGCACGATGCGACAGCCGGTCTGATAGAAATTCTCGGGTGAACAAAGTTCGATCCGATCTGTGATAGACCATGATTTTGACCCGCTTTTGGTCATATTTTCTATATGTTTTTATTATAATTATATATGTTTTGGTGTCTATTAGGTATGTTTTCAGGTTCAGTAGCATTTTGTGGTAAAGTGATGATTTAGGTGCCTTTTGGTGCTTAAAGAAGAGTTTTCCAAGATGACTATGAAGATCCGACATTGAGAGACACATATCGATCGATACACACCCTGTGTAATCGATCGATGACGCTTCCGTAGAAGTTGAAGTCGAGATACTCCATCGATCGATGTACGCAATGTACCATCAATCGATACAGAGCGTGATGAGCAAGATTTATTTGGCCAACTTGAAGCCCAAGTTCTCACCAAATTACAAGACTGCCCCTGATGAGTTTTTAACCTAATTGTACTCCCTATTTATAGCTATGCCTATGAGCCTTAAAACATATGAAATTTTGAACCAAGTTTTGTATTCTATTTTATACTTAGCAATAAAAGCATTTTCTCTTCTTCTTATTCTTTTGCTATGAATCTCTTGGCTATGTCTGAGTAGATTCATATGTTACATTTGGGGTTCAAATAGTTATGAGGGATTAGCCCCAACTATGGATTGTTGAGTTGTCATATTCATTATCCAAATGAACCCTAATGCATACTCTAGACTTGCTACCTAGAGTATTGATTATGGAGTGACTANATTTGGGGTTCAAATAGTTATGAGGGATTAGCCCCAACTATGGATTGTTGAGTTGTCATATTCATTATCCAAATGAACCCTAATGCATACTCTAGACTTGCTACCTAGAGTATTGATTATGGAGTGACTAATCTAATAGTCATCTTCCTGAAATCATTTGGCTAAACCCAGACTCTATTAAGGCACGATGCGACAGCCGTTCTGATAGAAATTCTCGGGTGAACAAAGTTCGATCCGATCTGTGATAGACCATGATTTTGACCCGCTTTTGGTCATATTTTCTATATTTTTTTATTATAATTATTTATGTTTTGGAGTCTATTAGGTATGTTTTCAGGTTCAGGAGCATTTTGTGGTAAAGTGATGATTTAGGTGCCTTTTGGTGCTTAAAGAAGAGTTTTCCAAGATGACTATGAAGATCTGACATTGAGAGACACATATCGATCGATACACACTCTGTGTAATCGATCGATGACGCTTCCGTAGAAGTTGAAGTCGAGATACTCCATCGATCAATGTACGCAATGTACCATCGATCGATTTAGAGCGTGACGAGCAAGATATATTTGGCCAACTTGAAGCCCAAGTTCTCACCAAATTACAAGACTGCCCCTGACGAGTTTTTAACCTAATTGTACTCCATATTTATAGCTCTGCCTATGAGCCTTAAAATATGAAGAAGAGGTTTTAGAACCAAGTTTTGTATTCTATTTTATACTTAGCAATAAAAGCATTTTCTTTTCTTCTTATTCTTTTGCTATGAATCTCTTGGCTATGTCTGAGTAGATTAATATGTTAGATTTGGGGTTCAAATAGTAATGAGGGATTAGCCCCAACTATGGATTGTTGAGTTGTTATATTCATTATCCAAATGAACCCTAATGCTTACTCTAGACTTGCTACCTAGAGTATTGATTATGGAGTGACTAATCTAATAGTCATCTTCCTGAAATCATTTTGCTCAACCTATACTCTATTAAGGCACGATGCGACAGCCGGTCTGATAGAAACTCTCGGGTGAACAAAGTTCGATCCGATCTGATACTTAATATCGATCGATACTCCTCTAGAGTTATCGATCGACGACAGCTTATATCGATCTACACTGCGATAGCAACATCGATCGATGCAGTCGGCAATCAGATCAATGGACGAGTCTAACTAGCGACAGCTATAGATTTGTCTAAGGATTGAAGTTCTCATATATTTGCAAGCAATTCGTTAAGGCATCCATAGATTTATAATCCTGATTTTCTGAATAGTAACCTTGAATCTAACTATTTCTCTTTATTGTTTTCAAACCCAAAACCTATTTCCCTTAGCAACTTACCATTGCTACTTATTTTATTTAATGTTTTAAACCTTTTTCAACCTAGCTTAATCACTTAAGATTACATCTTTTGTGACTCTAGTTCCTTGTGGATTCGATCCCTAAGTACTACGATTGAACCTCTTATTTGAGAGAGTAAAATTACTCCTTAGGTTAAACATTTGAGTGACATCAATCTGATACTTAATATCGATCGATACTCCTCTAGAGTTATCGATTGACGACAGCTTATATCGATCGACACTGCGATAGAAACATCGATTGATGGAGTCGGCAATCAGATCAATGGACGAGTCTAACTAGCGACAGCTATAGATTTGTCTAAGGGTTGAAGTTCTCATATATTTGCAAGCAATTTGTTAAGACATCCATAGATTTATAATCCTGATTTTCTGAATAGTAACCTTGAATCTAACTACTCTTCATTGTTTTCAAACCCAAAACCTATTTTCCTTAGCAACTTTCCATTGCTACTTATTTTATTTACTGTTTTAATTTACTGTTTCAACCTAGCTTAATCACTTAGGATTATTTTATTTACTGTTTCAACCTAGCTTAATCACTTAGGATTATATCTTTTGTGACTCTAGTTCCTTGTGGATTCGATCCCTAAGTGCTACGATTGAACCTCTTATTTGAGAGAGTAAAATCACTCCTTAGGTTAAACATTTGAGTGACATCAAGTAACTGTGGGAACCGAAATCCACCTACTGTCAAATAATCGTAAAAAAAGAAACTTCGGGAAAACCCTAAGTTTCCAGAGGAACCGGCTATCTGCAGAACCGCACAACGAAGATTAAGAAAACGATGAACTTAGAATTTTAAAAGAATAAAAGAAATTGAGAGCAAAGAGGTTCTTATTCCGAATCTGCGTAAGAACTGGTACAAAAAGAGCAGCTGAAAACTTAAGAACGAAAAACCCTAATTGAGACGCAGCTCGCTAACAGAAAAATTCCTAAATGCTAATTTTGGTGGTGAGAGCTCCGAAAATCGTGTCCCTTGCTTCTTCCCTAGACCTCTTACTTATATACTCCTCGCCTTGGTCATTCGGTCTTTCCATTTCACCCAGATTTGAGTATATCGGGAATCTTCCATTTTTCTCGATCCTTCCTTTTCTTCCGCGGAAATCTTCTATTTTTTTTCAAACCTGCCTTTTATCTTCATGCTTGACATTTATTTTCCTCCTGCGAGTAAACCGTCAAAACGTTATCGTATCTTCGGGTTAGATTCCGTTAAGATCGCGAGATGGGCTTTTATCGCGTTTTAGGACCTTCCGGGCCGTTCTGCGATAAATCCGTTTTCGACTTTGTACGGGATCGTTTCCTGATCTGATGCCGTTTTTAGTAAATTCCTCGAGCTAATCGTAAGGTTTTACGATTTACTCGACGTTTTTATTAAAAACGCGTTTTTTACGATTTACTCGACATTTTTATTAAAAACGCGTTTTTTACGATTTTAACGAGAAATCTCGAATAAATCGTATAGTTTAGGCAATGTTCGGTGTTTCGTTTAACCGTTGCCGTTTTATACGATTTCCTCGAGTTCTTCGTCGAGAAAACGAAGTTTTACGGTTTTTATCGTAAAACTCGAACGATAGGTCGGATCGAGATGGAACGGGAGACATTTTGGCTGTGGTTCAGAATGCGACCGTGTCGAAAGACGTAAGTTTCGAATCGGGGATGCGGGAGATCGAGGCTAGGGACGTCCAGGAAGTCTCTAGTTCGTCCAACGGCGAACTAAGCCGGCTGGCTTAGTTCGCCGGTGGCTTAGTTCGCCGGTGAGAGAACTAGTCAAGAGTCTCCTAGTTCGCCCATCGGAGAAATTAGCCAAGCTGGCTTAGTTCGCCGGTGGGCGAACTAGTTGCGAGTAGTTCGCGTTTTACGGCTGTTTCGGTTTTTTTGCGGTTTTGTAAAATGATTCTCGAGTTTTATAAAACGATCTTCGAGTTTTACAAAACTATCTTCGAGTTTTATAAAACAATCTTCGAGTTTTATAAAACGATCTTTGAGTTTTATAAAACGATTCTTTAAGTTTTATAAAACGATTCTCGAGTTTTATAAAACGATTCTTTGAGTTTTATAAAACGATTCTCGAGTTATATAAAACGATCTTCGAGTTTTATAAAATGATTCTCGAGTTTTATAAAATGATTCTTCGAGTTTTATAAAACGATTCTCGGGTTTAATAAAACGATCTTCGAGTTTTATATAACGATTCTTCGAGTTTTATAAAACGATTCTTTGAGTTTTATAAAACGATTCTCGAGTTTTATAAAGCGATTCTTCGAGTTTTATAAAACGATTCTCGAATTTTATAAAACGATTCTTCGAGTTTTATAAAACGGCTTCTCGAGCTTTCTAAAACGATCTTTGAGTTTTATAAAACGGCTTCTCGATTTTTATAAAACGATCTCCGAGTTTTATAAAACGGCTTCTCGAGTTTCATAAAACGATCTTTGAGTTTTATAAAACGGCTTCTCGAGTTTTATAAAATGATCTTTGAGTTTTATAAAACGGCTTCTCGAGTTTTATAAAACGGCTTCTCGAGTTTTATAAAACGGCTTCTCGATTTTTATAAAACGGTCTGCGAGTTTTATAAATGACTTCGAGTTTTATAAAACGACTTCTTTGGTTTTATAAAACTATTCCTTTTGTATTTTTGCGGGGAGTTTTGGCTATTTGTCGGAACCGAAATTCACACCTGTCGATTTCCGTAAAATAAGGAAAGTTAGGAAAACTCTAATTTTCTAGAGGAACCGGATCTCTGCGAAAGCCAACGACAAGTAACCAAGAACGCGATTAATATGAATTAATTGAAAGATATAAAAATAAAAACGAGATTGAAAGCAAGAAGGATTCTTATTCTGAATTCGCGTAAGAACGGTTACAACGAGAGTTGCCTTAGCTGCGTGAGTCGTCGGCAAAATTCCTAGTTCTAGCAATCTAAGACTAAAACCCTAGTTGAGACGCAGCTCGATAACGAAAACGGAAAATTTCCTAAATGCTAAGTTTGGTGGTGAAAGCTCTGAAAACTCGTGTTTTTTGCTTCTGCGCTAGACCTCTTACTTATATACTCCTCGCCTTGGCCATTCGGTCTTTCCATTTCGCCCAGATTTGAGTATATCGGGAATCTTCCATTTTTCTCGATCCTTCCTTTTCTTCCGCGGAAATCTTCTATTTTTCTTCAAACCTGCCTTTTATCTTCAAGCTTGATATTTATTTTCCTCCTGCGAGTAAACCGTCAAAACGTTATCGTATCTTCGGGTTAGATTCCGTTTAAGATCGCGAGATGGGCTTTTATCGCGTTTTAGGACCTTCCGGGCTGTTCTGCGATAAATCCGTTTTCCGACTTTGTACGGGCTTGTTTCCTGATCTGACGCCGTTTATAGTAAATTCCTCGAGCTAATCGTAAGGTTTTACGATTTACTCGACGTTTTTATTAAAAACGCGTTTTTTATGATTTACTCGACGTTTTTATTAAAATTGCGTTTTTTACGATTTTAACGAGAAATCTCGAATAAATCGTATAGTTTATGCAATGTTCGGTGTTTCGTTTAACCGTTGCCGTTTTATACAATTTCCTCGAGTTCTTTGTCGAGAAAACGAAGTTTTACGTTTTTTTATCGTAAAACTCGAACGATAGGTCGGATCGAGATGGAACGGGAGAGATTTCAGCCGTGGTTCAGAATGCGACCGTGTCGAAAGACGTAAGTTTCGAATCGGGGATGCGGGAGACCGAGGCTCGGGACGTCCAGGAAGTCTCTAGTTCGTCCAACGGCGAACTAAGGCGTCCCGACTAGTTCGCCGGACGAGACTAGTTCGCCGGACGAGACTAGTTCGCCCACCGGCGAACTAAGCCAAGCTGGCTTAGTTCGCCGGTGGGCGAACTAGTCAAGGGTCTCCTAGTTCGCCGGTGGGCGAACTAGTTGCGACTAGTTCACGTTTTACGGCTGTTTCGGTTTTTCTCTGTTTCGTAAAACGATTCTCGAGTTTTATAAAACGATCTTCAAGCTTTATAAAACGATTCTTCGAGTTTTATAAAATGATTCTCGAGTTTTATAAAACGATTCTTCGAGTTTTATAAAACGATTCTCGGGTTTTATAAAACGATCTTCGTGTTTTATAAAACGATTCTTCGAGTTCTATAAAACAATTCTCAGGGTTTTATAAAACGATTCTCAAGTTTTATAAAATGATCTTCGAATTTTATAAAACGATTCTCGAGTTTTATAAAACGATCTTCGGGTTTTATAAAACGATTCTCGGGTTTTATAAAACGATCTTCGAGTTTTATAAAATGATTCTTCGAGTTTTATAAAACGATTCTCAAGTTTTATAAAACGATCTTCGGATTTTATAAAATGATTCTCGAGTTTTATAAAACGATTCTCCGGTTTTATAAACGTATTTTTATTTTTACCTTTGCGGAGAGTTTTAGCCATTGATTCCGTCGTGACCGATTTTGACACCAACACTATTGATTCTGTCGTACCGATTTTGACCCCAACAGTTAGCCCCCCAGCTCGTAAGAATCGTGGGGTTCTTGCGAGTGGATTGAGCTTGTTTGGCGAGTTTGGTAGAATTAGGCGGAAGTCGGAACTTTAATGGCCAAAAGTCCTAGGGTGAATAGTAAAATTCTTCCCTATAAGTAGATGGAGTAAAATTTTGAATTCTTTACCCCATCTTCTACAACCTATCCAAGAAATTTTTCTCTCTACTTTCTTTGAGGATCTTCAAACATGTTTTCAGGAAGAAAGACTCGTTCCTCAACTAGTTCCAATTCTCGCAATTCTGAAGGAACGAGCTCGCAGCCTCCAGTTTCAGCTCCGAAAGAAGAGTATTTGTCCCCGTTAATCGATCCGAAGGACCGCGAGGCTTTTTGGGCGTTGGGAGATGAGTCGGAGTCCGCTAGGCCTGGGACTTGGGTTCCAGCTTTGTCGGACGTCGATCAAACTTCCGGATATCTGAGCTCGGCTCTTTTTTAACAGTATCGATTACATGCGCGAATTTTGCCGAGTTCCAGAGGCTGTCGAGTTTCGCCTCCCACTTTTCGGGGAGGGCGACAAGGATGCGCCCAAGGGTTTTTTCACATGTTACAACATTTTCTTGCAACAATGCCACTTATGGTTTCCGATCCCGGAAATCATTGTTCATTACCTTCACAGGCTGGGGCTATTGATCAGTCAGCTGACTCCCCCTGGTTTAAAGCAACTCATTGGTCTCCTGACGCTGAGTTATGAGCAGGGAATTACCCTTAACGTTGATCATCTCGAGAGTCTGTTGAAGCCCACGGGGCAATCGCAGAGGATCACTCTATGCCCTCGTGACGAAATTGTTACGGGCTGCTCAACGCTTTCTACTTCTTGGAAGAAAAATTTCTTCTACGTTCGTATCGACAGTGCGTCAGTCGAGGAGGGTTGCATTCCACTTTTTACGACCACGTGGGGTCGGAAAGGTATGTGATACGAGTTCATACGAATCCTCTTCCTCTTATTATTATTATTTTTTATTCGTTTCTGTTTTTCCGCATTGACCAACCCATTGCCTCCGTATCCCGCGGATCTCCAGAACATCACCACTTCTCTCAAATGTGGTGAAGTTGGTTGGTGCAGTTTTTCTCCGCAACGCGTCCGCCAAGCGGTTGCCCTCTTCCGATCTCGACTCTTTGCGGATTCTCCGATTTATGAAGAGGATCCGTTTATCGGGGAGTTTCTTCCGTATGTTCCCTCGATGAGGGGTGGCAAATCAAGCTTCCGAAGAGATAAAATCCGGTTGTCGAAGATGATGACTCTGAATGCGCGGCTTCTCCTGACAATATTCTCAAGGACTTCCTTGATAGTCAGAGGGAAGAAGGCGTCTGGACGAAGGCGGGCGGATCAGCGACCTCCCATTTTCCGGTCATCGACCATGATCAAGTCCCGGAGTTTATTAAGGGGTCTGAGAAAGCCAAGGAGGTACGTGTGTTTATTGTTTTCTTTTTCGAGTAGTTTCTATATTATCGCTTAAATTTTTTTTTTTTTTTTTTTGGTAGGGTTTCCTTGTCATGAGCCGGGCCCTAGACAGCTGTACCGCTGAAGCTCGCCTTGCCGAGTTTCGAGCGAACATGGCTGAAAAAGAAGTTGCTCGTCTTCGGGCAGAGGTCGAGGCCAACCGAACCGAAGAAGTGGTTGCGAGGGAGGTTGCTCGCGTGAGGGATGAGTCTGCGGCCAGATCTCGTCGTGCCAAGGAGCTCTCTGACCAAACGATTCGTCGTGCTCGTCGTGCGGGAAAACGAGAGGTTGCCGAGGAGATGAAGGCTCGTCGTGAGCGATTTGCAACCGGTTTTTCGGATGCCGAAGTTGTTCAACGGGCGCATGGTGATTATCGCGAATGTCGCGGGATCGTTCATGGGTTATCCCTAACTCAGAATGAAAGGTATTCGTTTTCTGAAGAATTCTCCGCGCGGCGGGAAAGCCTGAATCGGGAAAGAGATATGCAGCCCGAACTTTTCGACCTTAAGGCGCGCATGTGGGATTAATGGAATCCCATCGTGGTGTCGCCGGATTCGGTGGAAGTTGGTCCTGGGATTTCGGACGTGGATGGTGAAGTCGATCAGTCTGCGTTTGATGACTTCAATGTGTGATGTTATTAGTTTTTCGATTTTGTTTTTGTTTTTTCGGGATTGGCCGTTGGTGGGTTTGAATCCTTACCGCTGGGCGGTATGTACTTGGATGCTTTTAATAAGAAAATATTTTCTAAGTATGAAATTCCTCTTTCGTGTTAGATGTAGAGGGAAGAATACAAGTTGTCATCTTGTATCTAACTCTTTGGTGTAAATCGCCGATTCGTTAACTCGGAAGATTTCGATTTTCGCGAGTGTTTAGATGTGGGCGAAGAGACATGCCTTTAGGATCTCAATTCATACCTTGAGACGTTAGCGACCAGTGTACTGGGTTTAGGGCAAGACCTAGGTTTACTTTCGGATTGGGGCTATGCGATGACTAGTCGGCTTTCGTTTTGCCCGTT
>CAKOAT010041114.1:0-18785 GCA_932364175.1 Eruca vesicaria subsp. sativa
GTAAATACTTGAAGATGATGAGGTTGAGAGAGTAAAAATGCCATTTTCGAAAAAAAATTCAAAAAACATATAAATGGCATTTTCGTAAATAAAATGAAGATGTGGGGTGAATAGGACAAAAACAAGATGAGTCAAAAGAAGAGGTTAGTTTTGTGTTTGACTTGGAGTTTTGAGTCAAATTTGCAAAAAGCCCTACTTTAATACTCCATAATAGACAAATTGTCATAACAATATGTATTGTAGTGTCACAAAAATGAATGACAAAGCTCTAACAGATATCTGTCCTAACATATCCGATAACTTTATGTTTGTGTACACTACTCCTCTGTCTTTATACATGTATTATATATATCATAATATATGCACTATGCAGTACTTAATTTCGTAGGTCGGTTGTTAAATATACTTATATTAATGAATATAGATGTATATTTTCTTTCATAAGTTGAAGCTCATCCATAATATAGTTATCACGTGTATATTATCTTTAAATTTCAATCTTTTGAACTATTATTGCAAAAAATATAATAAACTTAATAGTCTAAAAAGAAAAAAAAATTGATATATCCATTGTCAGAATAAAAACACCAAAATACTCTTTCAGCTACCAACATCATTAGCAAACTTGTTATTTTTATATATACAAATATGCAAGTGGTTTTATAACTAAATAGAACAAACAAAGAAAAGTTGACATTAAAAATGTTAGTTATGTAAATATTTAGATAGAGCCAAAGTAATAGATAAGGGAATTTCAAGTTTCAAAAGCCATCTGTTATCATCCGTACATATCTTCCATTTTCGATCTTCAACTCTCTATGCAAATTATTTATTACATATAAGTAGGATAGGTTTTCAACTCATTTATAACACAACTTCATAACCTCTCTCTCTTTCCTCTTAGCTCTCTGGCTTTGTGGGTTCATCTTTGTGTATAGAAATATATATATATATACACACACACATAGGAAGATATGATGGGCTACGAGCAGATGAATCAGATGACAGTGACGACAACGGAGATAATGAACTTTAATAAGATGGGACAGATCAATAGTCCACATAAGAAAACGACTAGGAGAAGTGTACCGGCAATTGATGGTGGTGCAGCGGCGACGGAAAGAGAAGGAGATCGTCCACGGAATCTCAAAACTCTCAATCTCAGCGGCATGTCCATGGCTTCCCTCTCAGCATCTTCTATCAACTTAGCTTCTATATCAAAACTCGATCTCTCAAACAACAATATTCAGGTATATAACTATGTTTGATCATATATATATATATACATTCTCTTAGCATGTTTACCAATCTATATATACATATATATCTAATTTTAATCAACCTTAGTTACATAGCATTGACTAAAATTTCGTGGAAATAAGTTTTCTTAAATTGACATTTTATTTCTGTCACTATTGAGAAACAAATTTTCATTAGGTTCTTGACAATAACCTATAACACAGTTCCTTAATTAGTAGAAAGAAGAAAAACAATTTATGTGATACCAATCTTCGTCGAGGGGTCAATAGATTTTTGTTTTTGTCTGGAGTGGAGAGGTTGACAAATACAACTACTCCTATATAACAATTCGTTGGGGGCTTTGTGCTTTAGCTAATTTAAATTAATTTATACTGGTGGGCTCTAATTAAACTATAAGAGATATTTGCTTCGCTAACTAACAAATAAATAAATGATAAAGATTGTAGAGAAACTTAAGCAAGGAACCTACCTCTTGCATATGCATATGCATATGATTCGTTGTATTCCTTATTTTGTGGGTTTTTGTCATTTCCTGTTTTGTTTCGGGAAATAGAAATTAACTAAACATAACAAGACAACACAAAGTATTGCCGATTAAACCAATGTTAATTTTCCAGAGATTTAAAATCATCTTAATTTGGCATCCTAACCCATTTTTTGAACTTGGTCAACTCGAACCTTGGAAAGCATATTCGTCTGGGTGAATAAGCAATTGAGGCACAAGTGTCCGTTATCTTTGTTCTTTTTGAAGTTTTCGTTACAAAATTGTTGTGTATAAATAAAATATAATGAAGAGCATTAACTATTCATAAATTCGAGTTGATCTTAACGTTTACTTCTCTCTTTGACTCGGCTGTATTGAATCTGTCATGTGCCAGTAACACTAATTTCTAAATAAACAACCGTTGTCAAAAGATATTAATTGTCTTGATACATATAGCTTAATTTATTATATACTTGTATATCCATAATTTACTCATATATATAGTTTCTCATGCAGCAAATTCCTGAATCTCTAGTGGCGAGAATGCTAAATTTGTGGGCGTTAGATTTGCACTCAAATCAGCTCAAAACACTTCCCAACTCCATTGGATGTCTTTCTAAGCTCAAGGTTCTTAATGTATCCGGAAATAATCTACAGTATTTCCCCAAAACTATCGAAGATTGCAGGTAAGACCCTTTCAACCGCATCCACTTCTCTTATTATCAATGCACCAAAACGCAAAATGCGACAAAAACGCAGATCGCTGGAAGAGCTGAACGCCAACTTCAACGAACTAACCATGCTTCCAGACACGATAGGGTTCGAGTTAACGAATCTGACGAAGCTCTCCGTGAACTCAAACAAGCTTGTCGTGTTACCTACCTCCCTTGGCCACTTGACGTCGCTACGTGTCATAGACGCCAGGCTTAACCGTCTTGTCTCGCTTCCTGATGATCTAGAGAACCTCGTGAACCTTCAGGTCCTTAACGTTAGCCAGAACTTCCAGCACTTGAAGGAGTTACCTTACTCCGTTGGGTTGTTGATATCTCTCGTGGAGCTTGACGTTAGTTATAACGGAATTACGGTTTTACCAGACTCCATAGGCTGTCTCCGCCAGATTCAGAAGCTCTCTGTCGAGGGAAATCCTCTTGTCTCCCCACCTTTTGAAGTGGTACGCAAATTTTTTTCTTACTTGACCATAGAAACATAAATTCTTCTATTATTTTGGTATACAAACCACTATGCCACATGTTATAGCTAATGCATTAACATCGAATTTAAATATAAACGCATTAAACAGAATATTCACTAGTATTAGAAAGTATAACTAAGCTTGATGATCTTTAATCAGTGTGTTATGGTAAGCAACGCAAGCATTATATGTACATGAAAATACTTTATTTGTTATGTTAACGCGAAGATCATCCTTTAGTGCACTACGGAAATAACTAACATCATAAAAGTAATTTGAGAGACGTGGATAAATCAACAAAAAATCTTGCATTATTATAAATATAATAAAGTTTGTTTGATGATTTGTTGCAACAGGTGGAACAAGGTTTGGAAGCAGTGAAGCAGTACATGAGCGAGAAGATGACCGAGTCTTATAAGAAAACTTCGACGAAGAACAAGTTTTGGGGCATTGGTAAGATGGTCAAGTACCAGACATTTAACGGCCTGAGCTCATCGCCGGGAAGGTCTCCGGGAAGGTCTCCGGGAAGGAGAACCGGCGGTGACGAGAGGGAAGGCTTTATCAACGTCTCCGATTACCGCCAAATCGACGGAATAGCTTCCCCGAGACATGTGTCCCTCTTTAACCCGAGACGCCTCTTATCTCCATTCTCCACGTATTTCTCTCCTCCAAGGTATTAGCTAAGGTTGTTTCTCTCTTGTTATTTTCACATTTTATTTTTTGCATGCAACGTTATTTTCTTGTATGTTTTTTATTTTTATTTTACTATACGTTCCTTTTCATGTATTATAGACTTTTGAGTGGCTTTTTATAGATGTATTTTGGTTCAATGTTGAACACATGTAAATCCTAAAATAATATTTTGTTTGGTTCATGTATATATGTACGTAATGGAAGATCGTATTTTGAAAATTTCAGTCGTGCTATTCAGTATTATCCGCCTTGGTCCGATCGAGTCTGTCTGAGAAAACAAATATGGACGTAGATGAGATAATTGGTTTGAGTCCTGACAAAAACTTCAGTCACGGTCAAATCACATACTTGGATGGATCACAAAGTACTTGTCTTATCATTAAACTATGTTGTAGTTTAGTTAGTTTGGCTCCTTCGTGGCGGAATAGTTCTTATTGTTTATTTTGGAACTTGTCTTCTCATCCTGAATCAGGTTGAGACTCGGTAGTTAAAAACAAGTGGGACTTTCCCGCTAAAGAACAACGCTAACAGCAACCACATTAGTGAACCCCCTTTGGGATTCACAAAATTTTTTTATTATTTTTTTGGTGGGACCATGAATAGTGTTGAACCCGGATCAAATGTTCTCTTCCATCAATGAACCCGACGTTGGGGTTCATAGGAATAAAATAATATTTTTTTTTATTTTGAAATATTTTTAATATTTTTTTTAAAAAAAAATGTATTGAATATAATTAGAATGTTTGACCAGAAAAATAATTAAATAATTTTTGAAGAAGTGAAAAACATAGAAATTAAAATTTTTATTGATTTTATGAAAGTTTTTATTCAATACATTGATAATTCGTGAAGATACAAAAGATTATTAATTCTGATTACCAAACTTGTGCCAAATATTTTCGACCAAATCAGCNTACCGGCATTCAAAGATGTTGTCGTTTGAACCTCAGCACTTCTGCTTGACTCCCCTGTCTCGAACTCAGAGGTATCATAGAGAGTATATGAATGTCGTTCGTCCTCTACTATCATGTTGTGGAGTATGACACAAGTTCTCATAATCCTTCCTATTTTATTAATGTCCCATAGTAGAGCTGGGTTTCTAACGATTGCAAATCTTGATTGCAATACTCCGAAAGCCCGTTCGACATCTTTTCTTGTTGATTCTTGACGTTCAGCAAATAGCTGTGCTTTGTCCCCCTGAGGAAGTGGGATGGATTGGATAAATGTTGACCATTTAGGATAAATACCGTCGGTAAGGTAGTACGCCATACGATAGTTGTGGTTATTGACCTTGAAATTAACTTTCGGAGCTCGACCTTGTAAATGGTGACCGGTCAAGAACATTAATATCGTTGAGGGTACCTGGTAATCCGAAGAATGCGTGCCATATCCAAAGATCATGTGATGCCACGGCCTCTAAGACAATTGTCGGCTTACCTGAAACACGTGTGTACTGCCCTCTCCAAGCAGTTGGGCAGTTTTTCCACTCCCAATGCATACAGTCGATGCTTCCTATCATCCCTGGGAACCCGCGAATCTCGCTAACATCGAGTAATCGTTGAAGATCTTCTGCCGTAGGTCTTCTTAGATACTCATCTCCAAACAAATGTATTATTCCTTCGTTGAAGTTTTCCAGACATAAAAGGGCTGTGCTTTCCGCAAGCCGGAGATATTCGTCATTTGAATCTGCGGATTGACCATATGCCAGCATTCGTATAGCTGAAGTACATTTTTGAAGTGCAGAAAGTCCGTACCTTCCATGAGCATTTCTTCTTTGCTCAAAGTAGGGAACTTCATTACTGAGACGATCGACAATGCGAAGAAACAAAGGCTTGTTCATTCGAAAACGCCTCCTAAACATTTGAGGTGTGTATGTAGGATTCTCAGTGAAATAGTCGTTCCATAGTTGGTTGTGTCCTTGTTCCCGATCTCTTTCTATGTAACGTCTCTTTGGCTTGGTCCCTTGAACGTCAACAATAGAGTCGATGAAATCATCCAGTTGTTGGTCCACCATTTCTTCGAAAATTTCATTTTCTTGATCACTTGATGAGTAAGAAATTATTCCTACAATCAAAGAAATTAGGAGTTATTAAGTAATTAGGAATTATTAAGTAATGATTTCTAAAAACATTAAAGATTGTTAAATTTTTTTTAAAAACGAGTAATTAGGAATAAGTAAGTAATGATTTGTAAAAACATTAAAGATTGTTAAACTTTTTTTAAAAACGAGTAACTAGGAATAATTAAGTAATGATTTCTAAAAACATTAAAGATTGTTAAAGTTTTTTTAAAAACGAGTAATTAGGAATAATTAAGTAATGATTTCTAAAAACATTAAAGATTGTNTTAAAAACGAGTAATTAGGAATAAGTAAGTAATGATTTGTAAAAACATTAAAGATTGTTAAACTTTTTTTAAAAACGAGTAACTAGGAATAATTAAGTAATGATTTCTAAAAACATTAAAGATTGTTAAAGTTTTTTTAAAAACGAGTAATTAGGAATAATTAAGTAATGATTTCTAAAAACATTAAAGATTGTTAAAGCTTTTTTAAAAACAAGTAATTAGGAATTATTAAGTAATGATTTGTAAAAACATTAAAGATTGTTAAAGCTTTTTTAAAAACAAGTAATTAGGAATTATTAAGTCCTGATTTGTAAAAACACTAAAGATTGTTAAAGTATGACAAAACTTGTTTAACATTCTAAATATCTAGACTTATTTTGAACTTGTTTAAATGAAGTTTGAGAAAACAATTGCAATACAAGTTCAAGAATGAGATAAATCTTAAGAAATACAAGTTCAGAAAAATTAGCAATGACTCAAACCAAAACCTGTATTGAATGAGATAATTCTTGTTTGTCAAATGTGTTCTTCTTTGTTTAACTTGGTGTATCTTGTCGTAAATGGTACAAAAAAAAGAGAGAGATATGAAGCAAAAGAGTTTTTGTAAAGAAAAGAGTTGGTGTTGTACACCAGTAAATGAAACAAGCACCTGCTTTATATAGCTCACAACAAGTTCAAAATGTTACATAGGGACCTACTTTTACATCGTCTGGTGGTGTACATAACAACAAAATTGTACACTACACCCGTCAGCCATCATACTGACCTACACTACACCCGTGATCTCTCAATACAAAACACAAAAGAGAGATCATCAATCCGTCATACATAGCTACCCTACCAAGAGAAAGTACTACCCGTGCCCTGCAATAAACCACACTCCTCGTTCACCTGCATCCTCCAACCCGTGACCTGCAACAAAACAAGAAAAGAAACTGAGTTAATAATGTCAGTAAAAAACAAATACATGAATCATTGCATTTGAAAAGCAAAAAACAATCAAGCAAAAAACAATCAAGCAAAAAACAAATCAAGCAAGCCTAATACATGAATCATAGCATTTCTTCTATGAGTTTGTTCTTTAGTTCCACTTCTTTAGCCGAGAGATCAGAGTCATTTCTGGCAAGGAGTTTTTCCAGGAGCTTCTGCCTTGATATGGTCCTCTTCTCAGCTAGAATGTTCTCTATTTGGTCAAAAGCAGCTTCGTTGGTGTGTTTCTTGCGTTTTGCAGCCTTGCTGGCTTTAACACCAGGAGGCCTAGCCTCTTCCTCCCGTGGAATCTCCTCCGGAGCTTCCTTGTTTCTCTCCTTGCCACCATCTTTTGCCGGCATAGCCGAGGATTTCCACTTCTGATCAAACCTCAACTCCCTCCAACAGTGTTCCATGGTGAACTTGGCCTGGTAGTCGTTGGTGAAGATGTCATGTGCTTTCTTCATGAGATCATTATTGCCTTCGCCACTCCCTACATCCTTCAAAGCAGCGTCATAGCTGCCGACGAACTTGCAGACCTGCTCGTTCACTCTACCCCACCTCTGCTTACACTGACCACGCTCTCTAGGAACGTTGTCCTTCAGCTGAGGGCTAGAATTGAAGTACTCTTCAATTCTCTTCCAAAAAGACTGAGCCTTTTGTTCGTTACTGACAATAGGGTCCTTGCTAGTGTTAAGCCACGCAGAGATGAGGACAAGGTCCTCTTTGATTGACCACTTTCTCTTCTGCAGTGGCTTAACTAGCCCCGGGGAATTACTACCTACTTCACCACAGTCCACGTCTATTGGTGGACTGCTCTGTGAGCACAGTAAGTTAACAAAGCCGTGGGAGTTTAAGGAAAAAGGATCCATGTTTTGGTTGGTGTTTTTAGTGATTTGGTTTTCACAGGATTCGTCTTGGTTTTAAACACAAACTTAAGTTTTGTAAAACATTCATTACACTTAATTGCACAACCACAATTTCTCAGCTAGAATTGGTTACCAATCAAATCAGTGTGCTTTTAAAAGCAACCATTTATCACAGACAACAACCAAACTGAAAACCAATAATTAAAAAAATATTAATATTTCAAATTAAGTTTACTTTTGTAATCAGAACTAGAGAACTAGTTCAGCTTTGAATACTAGTTTTGTTTAAGTTTAGCTTTTCTTTTCTTCTAGTTTAACAAACAACGAACTCTAGTTTTGTTTCAAGGTTAGCTTTTAGTTTTCTTCTGAACTAGAGAACTAGTTCAGAACTTAATTGGTGTTTTAACAAGTACAACATTCAATGACAGTCCTACTTTACTAATCACAAGTACAACAATTTATTTTTAAATTTTAACAAACAACAAATAACTTAAGTTTTGTTTTGAATTTTACCTTGTGTTTTTAATCGAAGCACATCTTCTCTAGGTCAGCGATCCGTACCGCCATGTAATCAACCTGTTCTTGGAGGTTTTTAACTTGTTCCTGGCCAAGCAAACACATAAACGATAATTAGTGTTACAAACACATAAACGATATCTAGATGTTAAGTATACATAAACAACACTAAATCAAATACAAAAGAAGCAAAGAAATTAAACTAACCTCCAAGAAGATTATCTGATCGTTGATGGTAGAGACCACATTGATAACCTTCTCAGCCTCCTCCACTCGCTTTGTCAACTTCTCAAGCTCCTCCTTGACACCAAACACCCATGGTTGTCGATAGTGTAAGCCATCATCCTGGTGCTCAACAAAAACAACAAACAGAGAGTGTTAGTTGAAGTAAATAAATTTAAACATGGAAACTTAAATAGAACAAATCGAACATACACTCACCTCGTAGTTTAGGCATGTGAAGAACCTCTTCCCAGGTACTGTGTCGAAGTCATCCTTACCCCCGACCTCGTTGATGATTCGACCCCCGCATGCACACCTTTTCGGAATTCCATATTCCGAATCGGCCACAAAGCCAACCATTTCGATGTGTTGCTTTTGCTTCTTAGAATCTCTCTTTTGCTCTGTGGGATCCATCTGCAAAAGAAAGAAACACATGTTAGCAATGACTCAAACCACAACTCCAAACCTATATAGGAACCACCTATAAACGAACCATAAATCGAACCCCCAAGAAGATTTCGAACACTATATCTCTACCCCTTTCTCGATTTACAACCCTATCTCAAAAGCCCCAAATCGATTTCAGATTTCGAAACCCTAAATCTGATTTCGATTGAAAAAAAGANAAACCTATATAGGAACCACCTATAAACGAACCATAAATCGAACCCCCAAGAAGATTTCGAACACTATATCTCTACCCCTTTCTCGATTTACAACCCTATCTCAAAAGCCCCAAATCGATTTCAGATTTCGAAACCCTAAATCTGATTTCGATTGAAAAAAAGAGGAACCCTAACCTATAAACGAACCATAAATCGAACCACAAGAAGATTTCGAACACTATATCAAAACCCCTTTCTCGATTTACAACCCTATCTCAAAAGCCCCAAATCGATTTCAGATTTTGTAACCCTAAATCTGATTTCGATTGAAAAAAGAGGAACCCTAACCGTTAAGCAAGGAGAGATAACCCTAACCTTGATTCGTAGACGCAGCGTCGTCGATTGAAGCCGGAATCGCCGTGGGAGTCTCCGTCGCACTCGAAATCGCCTCACAGAGAAGTGGAACCCTAATTTTTTCTGTTTCGCGAAAATGAAAGAAACACGCGTGAAGTTTACTTTCCGCCTCAAACGCACATCCAACCCGGGCATGACACGTGTAATGAACCCGTCTCACGCGGGTTCAGCCGAGAGAACCGATCCACTATAATTGTCCAATTTCTGATTTAATTTTAAACCCAAAAGCCCATGAACCCCCCCTAATGAACCCCCTATAATCCCTCAATGTAGTTGCTCTAAGGGACCACCAATAAAGGTGTCCTTAATTTAGTCTGTCGGCTCTATTTTTCCGTTTAACATATTTTTTTAAAAAATTAATTTGGAAGTATCTTTTTTTTTTTTTTTAGTTTATTAATCAGCCCGAAAAAACGGGGATTCAAGTAAAGGTTTACAAATTCGGGTCAAATAAAATGGTCTAAATCTAATCAAAGTCTAACTAGCTTCGCACAACCACCCATTCCGGCGCATTCCGCTAGACAACTCTGATATTTTTAGATTATCAATTCCTGTTCTCTACCGTTGACGGTAACCATGAAAGGGTGGCGTTCACCTCTTTTCCTCGGTTGCCGGAACATTCATGCCATCACCGGAGTAGCTAGTTCATGATGATCTTCCCAAACATTTCGCATCCACTGACTATGAAGCTCTAAATGCAGAAAACTAAAAGAGGTAAAAGATAGTTAACCCGAGGAGCAGCTACCGGAGCCTCAAGAACTCGACAACTGATGACTAGAAACGGGTTGAGAGAGAGGCAGCAAAGACATGTTCTTCAGTACCTGCAATTAAGAAGAAAAAACGCCTACGAAGAAGACCAAATGATCCACCACGCACTGGGAAGGCATTTCCTCAAATAAGTCTCCACATCGACTCAAGACCCGATTGACCCAACCAGAGACTCGAGCCGAATCCTTACTCCGGAATCATAGAACATGATCCAGTCTTGACTGCGCATTGCCGCTGAAGCCGCGTTGGAGAGACGAAGAACAACACACAATGCGGAATTGAAAGCTCTGAACAAAAATGTCTCGAGCAACACAACCTGCAGTGGCGAGGACAGTACAAAGGACGAGCAATACCAGAGAAGAGGAGGAGCAGCCATAGACGACAGATCCTTGGACTCTTAACTTCGATTACAAGCGCAAACCACAAAGCCGAAACAACCACACAGTCGCTCCGAAACTTCGTGCACGCTCCGACGAGACAACAACGCCACCATCTCTGAGCAAAAGACAGACCCCACCAATCGACGAGACACCAAGTCGCCGGTAAGGGAATGCTTTACACCCCTCTCCACAACGAAGAGACACACTTCGGATAACACACACAAACGAAACGGAGAGAGCCCATCACCACCGTCACTAGCCTCCAACTCTGTTCACACCGCAAGATCTGCAAAGACAAAATAGAGATCTACAGTGAAAACACCCAAAATCCGACTCCGATCCTCCACGACGCCCACCGCCTCGCTGATACTCCAGAGAAGAGCCCACAGACCTCGGATCTACACCCCTCCAGAGCGGATGCAGAGAAACCCTCGGTGAAGCTCTCGCCACAGCATCACGCATCTCGACGATGGAACATAAGATGGCAAAACGGAGCAAATAGCAAAGAAGGTGAGGAGAGGAGGAAGCATCCGACGGCCACGCGTGCAGAAGACGGCCGCCGGAGCTGAGATCTACCGCCGCTTGAAAGTTGGAGAAGAAGGGTCGAGGGTTGGGAGAGAGAAAGAAAGTTTTTTACGTTTTTGTAAAAAGACTCAAAACCAATCAGGTATCTTATAACCATGGAAAGATCTAGACTAATCTTTCAAAGAGATGTGCAGTCCAAGAATAGACTATCTCTCCGGACATTCAAATGAGCCCTAAAACATGGGCTCATATCCATATTAGGTTACCAAGATAATTAATGTGATTTAGTTTCACACAGTAGATGGATCAAACCTGAAACATGTTGGTGTCTCAGTCCCATCTCCTTACCACTCACCACAATCACCTGGTCAAAATCCGATTAACATAATTTATGGCTCTTGTATCTTCTATGTTTAATATCAAATCCTTATAGTGTTAAAAAGAATAATCTTTTTAGCCCCAATCAATATGTGAGTTAAATGTTTATCTACATACATTTTGCATCCATATTGAGAATATATATGATCAACTGAAAAGATATCTGATAGACAAAAAAGAGCAACTCGTTAAAGGTCGGTAATTAAAAGTTCAATGTGTATACAATACGATTATGAAATTACCATACTTCTCTTTTGGAACAACTATTGGTCCCAGAATGTGAGATCAAACTGTGATTTTATATGATATATAATTTCAAATTTCAAAATTGACGCAATTATCAAAGATAAATAAAAAGATAAGAAATTTTGTTTCTTTTCACCAAAAATAAGATGTACTCTAGTATTTGTTTTCTAATAAATGATGGGATTTATACATGGTGGGAACGAATGTTTTACAAGATAAATATTATTAACATAAAACGTGACTGTAGTGACTAGTGAGCTAAACTATTATTTACAATCTTGAATTAACTAACTCATAAATACATTAAAAGATAAAACAGTATCCTCGATGAGTATAAACCCTGTATTCCATATGACCAAATAAAACAATGGGATATGTCACTTTATAAACTGCAATAAAATAGGCACAAATATGTTGTAAAATCTATAAAGTAACCGGTTGTGAGAGATCCAATTGATATGGAATTTTGAGAAACAAGACATCATTTGTGGTTGATATATGGTGTACTAGGTGATTTTCCCGTGCTCATGCACGGGCATAAATATTTATAAAATAAATATATCATAATAGTTGATTGATATTTACTTTAACTGTTATATTAATTTATAGTTTTTATGTATAATTTATATTAATAATATTATATTATTTTAGTTATATATAATTTTAGATATTATTTTAGTTATATATAATTTTAGATATATTATATTTTCTCAGTTTTATCATTTGGATATATATATATATATATATATATTGGATTTTATCTATTTCTCTAAATTCACTTATAATCTTTTTAATTCTAAATATCTTAAATTTTTGATTAATTGTTTTATTTAAATTTATGTTGGTTGTTATCTTAAAAATATAAGTATATCTTAGTAAGATTATGTATTTTAAGATTTTTTGTGCTTAGAACAAAAAAAAATTAAAAACTAAAGTGTCTGATTCTAAATTACATACATAAGTAATAATAAATTTTTGGAAGCTTATGAACACATATCAATATCTCAAATAATTAAATATTTTATAAATTTTAAATAATTTATGTCTTAGATTGATTGGATGGTAAATTGAAATTTATTTTTAAAATAAGGAATTCTGATTTGCTTAAGTATTTTGATTATAGTTATATTAAATTCCACAAACATAAAAACAGAAAATTAAACATCAAAAGAATTATTAAGAAAACAAATAATTTTAACTATTAAAATATAATATATCTACCTCGTTAAATTATATAGTGTGATGATATTTTAAAAGAATTTTAGTTATTTGATAAAAAGATGTTTATTATTAAATTTATTTTTAGTTTTGTTTTTAATATCTCTTAAAATATGCAGTACAAATGTGGAGAAATTATATTATATACGTAAAATATAATTTATATTTTTTTTCTATAACTGTAAGATATTATAATCAAATAAATATACTACTTATAATTTTTTTTCAATTAAACATATATCAGTTTATGTTACTTAATTATTTTATATAATCCTCTAATAAAATAGATAGATATATACAAAACTAACTACTTTGAAAATAAATATTTTATTGTTTAAATTATTTTTGTAAAGAAAACATATTTCTTTTTCTAATATCAAGATTATTTGTATGAATTTTTTTTATGAAAACACATTATATAAAATATTTTTTTCATCTAAGAAGAGATATATATAAGGTATAATTGCTTAAAAAGTATAATTTATGTTATTTAAAAATATATTTATGTTAAATATTATTATTTTGTAAACTTTTCTTTTTTATGAAACCATATTATATATATACTTATTTTTTTCGTTTTTAAATAGTTTTGTAAAATTTATAACTATTTCCTTTTTTTATATTGTTATTTGGAAGATTTTTAAAAAGAAATAATAATATTTTAATATATTTTAATTCATTAGGGGTATCATAGTAATCAACCTGCGTGAGAGTTAACGTGAACGCGACACCTAAGAAAGTGACTTCTCAAATAATATTATAGAGATACGTGGTTTATGGATGGTGCATATAAACACATTTGTTTAATTTTTTTGTGTTCAAAGTCGACCCTGGTAGAAAGGTGAGGAAGTTTGTGTTTTCGGCCACCATACATTAGCGGTCTTGTTTGAACAGAAAGTTCTCAATAGCAGCAGTATGGTTTAGGGGATGTTAAAAGTATTACGGGTTGCGGATTTGATTCCTTTAAAAGTTTCTTTTTCAACTGCGAAATTTTTCTTTAAAAGAAAAAGATAGTATCAATTATTGACCTCATCTTTTATATCTATTTCTAATTCCAATACTAGGACTTGCTCTATTTGTGTTTGTGTAAGATGTAGTCATCATGTAGCTACGCAATCATCAAAAGGAAAAATATCCGTACACCAAGTGGACCAAAGAACTCCGAATATCCTAAGATCGCCTAAATATATAAAATCTTCTTTCTGTATCCTAAACGATTTGTTTCTCTATTCTTAACATTCATACCTAAGAAAGTTGTTTCTTTCTGTGTGCCTATATACAACACACTAACCCAGAATTATAATCGTAATTTATAACATGTAATTATATGAATTAACTAGATTTTAGTCAACCAAATTAATATTATTATATTTTACAAACCGCCCAGTTTACTAAATTTACCAATTAAAAATAAACGGTAGACGGTGCAAAGAAGGTGTGTGCGACTTGCAAGACTCGCGCCTTCACGGGTACTAAAATGAAAAAGAAAAAAAGTCTACCCTTTCAGAAAAGTTGACTACTTCAAATTGGGGACGTGGAATAAAGCTCTTGCAAGATTCGCCCCTTCACGGGTAATATAATACGGACCGTACCTTCGGCTCCCTTCTCATAGATCTTTTTAGACGACAAAAAAAAGGACAGAACTTTTAGACCATATGCATCAATGAACCCCCATGGGATTTATAAGTATTTTTTAATGATTTATGATGGGATCATAAAAAGTGATGAACTCGGGTCATTCAAAGTATATAAAAAGTAGGCATGGGCGTTCGGGTACCCGTTGGCGTTCAGATCGGGTTTTTCGGATTTTCGGGTTTTCGGGTTTACACTTATAGGTCCCATTTTAATATTTTACTAGTACGGGTCGAGTTCGGATAATAACACTTCGGGTTCGGTTCAAATTTGTATTGCAGCATAAAACCCGTAAAGTAACCATATATCGTTCGGATTCGGGTTATTTTGGTTCGGTTCGGATATACCCGAAGTATAAAACAAAATTTCGAAACAAAAACATAAAGAAAAACACTGAAACTGAATATAAATTAATCATACATACATAAAATTGATTTAAATAAAAAAAATGCTAAATCAGTCATTAAAACATACATCACTTGTAAACAATGTTCATTATCTTACATATAAACTAAATTTATTATTTTAATG
Source organism: Eruca vesicaria subsp. sativa (assembly GCA_932364175.1). Lineage (NCBI taxonomy): Eukaryota > Viridiplantae > Streptophyta > Magnoliopsida > Brassicales > Brassicaceae > Eruca > Eruca vesicaria. Next base: position 15,246 of record CAKOAT010041114.1, read on the forward strand.
AAAAAATTATAAAGTACTTTATAACTAATTATATATTTAAGGTATTTATTTATATTTTAATATTTATTGTAGGTATCATATCAAAATAAACATTAAATTGAATATCTAAAATATTTATATATATATATTTAAAATATTTATATTAACTATTAATTTCGGATATTTCGGGTTATCCGTTCGGGTTCGGTTAAATAACACTTCGGGTTCGGATTTTTTTATACCATCCTATAAGACCCGTTCGGGTATTTTTACATTTCGGGGCGGATAACGGGTCGGGTTTTTCGGTTCGGGTTCGGTTCGGATTTCGGGTTTCGGATTTTATGCCCAGGCCTAATTTAAAGTATGTTTTGCTTTAATGAGAGAGAACCATTAAAGACTAACTAGCTACCAAATTTAATTTCTCATCTACCGGTTCAGTACAACAAGCATTCAAGACACATCAAATCGATAACCTATAAACACAACATTCATCATAGCAACCAACCCAACCCACGTGGTTTAAATTTAAAGTTTAGTTTACTTTATCTTACCAACTAGAGGACTAGTTGGGTTTACTTAACTTTAACTTAAGATAATAATAACTATCTAGTTCAGTTCAGTTTACTTCAAGCAAAGACATTCAAGCAATTAAATTGAAACCATTTTTAAAAATCTTAACTTACCATCAGGTTAATCAAAGCACATCCTCTCCAAATCTGCCAGCCTCACAGTGAGATATTCAACTTGTCCAGAAAGGGTCTTAACCTGTTCCTGGACATTCACATACAACAAAATATGTGATTATAAAATTTTGCTCTTTATAAAACAAGCAACTATAATAATTTGCTTATTAAGTTCTAGCTCTTACCTCCAAAAACTCAATCTGTTTGGTGATAGTGGAGACGCCCTTGATCACCTCCTCAGCCTCCTGCACCCGCTTACTCATCTTCTCGAACTCCTCTTGGACAGCAACAACCCACGGCTGGCGATAATGTAAACCATTATCCTAGTTTACAACATAAAAACAAAACCAGTTAAACCATTATTTGTATAAAATCTTAACTAAAAAATATGGACATTACCTCGTAATTTAGACAAGTAAAGAACCGCTTCCCAGGAACAGTATCATACTCTTCCTCTCCCCGGACCTCGTTGATGATTCTTCCACCGCATGAACATCTTGTAGGAATCCCGTATTCGGAATCAACCACGAATCCTACCATTCTGCCTCTTTGTGTCTCTTCTCTCTTCTTGAGGATCCATCTGCAAAAAGACAATTGTCAAAATCAGAACCCTAAGTCGAAACACTAACTCGATCACAAACCCTATGTCTAAACGCATCCAAATCGAACCCGCATACGATTTACAAACACTATACGAAATCCACATGTCATTTATACAACCCTAGCCCAAAATCTCCAAATCGATTTAGAACCCTAAAATAGAAAACCCTAACTCGATTACGAATCACGCAAAACGAATCAGAAATCGAACCACCAACTTGATTTACAACCACTAAACGAAACCCCCTTCTCGATTAAACAACCGTTGATCAAAAACCCCAAATCAATTTTCTTCCCCGACAACGCCATCAAACCAAAACAACCGTGTTTAAACATGCTTCGACAAGAATCTTACCTGAGGTGGTTGAGGAGAAAGTTCGCCTTCGATTATATGGATTTGGCCGTCGATTAGATGGATTTCGCCGTCGCTATCGTAATCGCCTCTGGAACCCTAGCTTTCGAGAGAGAGACGAAAATGAGACAGAAATCAAAAAGACCCTCTTTCCTCGACTTGAACCCGTCTTCGAGAGGTCGAATGGGAGAGTGACGCGTGTCTTGAACCCGTATCATACGAGTTCACTCGCGTGAAACGGATCATGAAAATAACCCAATTTTTTAATATATTTTCGCCTCTCGGCCCGGTGAACCTCGGTCCATGATCCGCATGTGATCCCTTAATGCACATGGTCTTATAATCTTTAGTGTGTCTCGTACATATATTTAAGAGAATTTATTGCATAATAGACAAATTCTTATAACAATATATTCTCACCGTTTTATATTAAGTGTGTTGTAGAAATTTTTTTGATGTTAAAAAATAAATGAACGGTTTTAATAAAAAATTTATTAACTTTATTATATAATTATTTTTCCACTGGTTAAAATTGGGTTAGATATATAAATACTTGTATTTTTATATAAAAAATATGTAAAATTAATTATTTCATTAATCTGTATGCACAATTATAAAATAACACTTATAGTAAAACATATTGAATATGTATTATAATGTCTAAAAATGGATGACAAAGCTATATCACATAATCGTCTTAAACAAATCATTTAAATGTTTGTGTCCAGCACGCTTCTATGTCATTTTTAACATTTGGTTTATCATTATATAATAACTGTTTCCATTATAAATAATAATAAATTATCTACAAGTGAAATTGATAAAATAATTTCATGGACTATTTCACAATAAAACTTTCTCTGTAATACTCGGATAGACAGACAGTTTTCCATGTACGATTATATATATATATATATTGCAGTACCTAAATTCATAGGTGAGTTTATTAAATAGATATTATCTAGGTTGAATCTTATCCTTGAAAATAATTATCAATAGAGAAATCATTTTTAATATTCTATTTTTCTGAACTAAATTGATGCATTTTATGAATAAATGTAATAATCTACAAGTAAAAACTAACATATTCACTGTCATAAAAATACACTTTTAGTCACCTATATCATAAGAAAAGCTTGTTATTTTATTAATACAATATCATAAGAAAATGGTTTCAGATTTAAAACTAAATATAAAAATTAGCAGTCAAAAATTCTTAGATAGATGTAAACATTCAAAGAACCAAAATAAGATAGCGAGGCATCACATAATGTAAGGAAATATCGTTTGTCGTCTATCTGTAGAATTATCAATTTGATTTACATAGTCTATATGAGTGTGTTTAAGATGATGATTAAAAAAAATAGCGAAATACAAAAAAAATATAGAAAGAGAAATTTCATATTTTCAACTCGCTCTAATATATGTTTGGTCTATTTTATAGTGTATAAAAAATTTGGGCAGTAATCGACTGAAGAACAATTCTATGAAAATTTAGATCTAACGCGAATAATACCATACTGTGTGAGGAGTTGAATATGTGATGGTGGACATCTAGCTCTAGTTGAACGCATGACCCCATCACAGACAGTTGATCTAATGTTAGTAGAGCATCTGGTCTGTGATGACATCTAACCCATCACAACAAATTGACATCAAAGGCAAAATTATATGATTATTAGTTCGACAGGAAGATTGTTAGGATAAATAAGTAGTCCAAATTTCACGTAGGATATTAGAACAAAAAAATCTAATATATATATTGGGTCTAACTCTACTAATTAGTATGAAGTATATTAGGGAGTAATCGTCCAAATACAAATCCTAAGGACTTAAACTCAAAACGAACAATAATATAATTTAACATCTGGTGAAGAACATCTAGATCTAGTTGAACGTCTGATCCCCCCCCCCCCCCCCCCCCCC
>CAKOAT010041114.1:18885-42484 GCA_932364175.1 Eruca vesicaria subsp. sativa
ATTTAATAAAATTCATTCGACTAACATAAATTAGTTAGTTCTAAACGTCAAACTGACATTAAAATTTTTATCTAGATTGTGAGAATACATTACTTATTTTCCATAACAATATTTTTCCTTAAACATTATCTGATACCGAAGAGGTATACAAGTAAGATATGCTGACAAAAACAATACAAGTAGGATATATTTTCAACTAATAATGTTACTTCTTTATGAGAAACCCAAATTACATTGTAAATAATATCTTTCAATGCGAATTGAATTAGGTAATTAACCCAATATCAAATATTACAAAGTCCTGGTATCTGGACCAACTCAACGCTAGTTATAACACTTTTTTTGACACAACTTCTTTATAACACCTCTATCTCTTTCCTCTTAGCTCTCTCGCTTTGTGGATTTTTCTTTGTGCATATAAATAAATATATGCACACACACATAGGAAAATATGATGGGTTACGAGCAGATGAATCAGATAACAGTGACAACTGCGATGATGAAGAATTTCAACAATCAGATGGGACCAATCAGATCACATAAGAAAACGACGAGGAGAACTGTAGCGACCATTAATGGTGGTGCGGCAGTGACAGCTGCGACGGCTGGAGAAGGAGATAGCCGACTGAATCTCACCGGCATGTCCTTGGCTTCTCTCTCAGCATCTTCTATCGACCTAGCTTCCATCTCTAAACTCGATCTCTCCAACAACAATATTCAGGTATATATATATATATGTTAGATCATATATCTAATTTTCATCAACCGTAATCACAGCTTTCGACTAAAATTTGTGGAAATGTTTTTATATTTAAATTGACATTTTCAGTATTGAAAAAATAAATACAGCATAATATAAATTAATACATATACTATCCTATTAAATTATACTGATTTTAAATTATATCGGTTTATAATATAACACAGTTTAATAAGATAATAATTGTAAAAAAGTTATATAAATATATAATTTTATGAATTGTATGAATAAACAATTTAGTATGAATAATTGAAAAAATCATTTTATGAATTATTAATATAAATTTTACAAATAGTTATAATTTTGCAGAAAATATATTGTATAATATATATACTTAAAAGAAGAAATTATAAACTAATACAATATTATAGACAAAAACAAATAGTCTTGGTCGAAGGTTTGATAGTTATTTTTGTTAGGTCCTTTGTGCTCTTGTTAAATCATTTAATTTAAACTAATAGAGTCTAACTAAACTATGAAAGATCTTTGTTAAGTTGCTAAATTCTAACTAACAAATAGTTAAATGATAGATTGTAGAGAATGAAGCAAGGAAACTCCCTCCTGCATATGCATGATTCTTTGCATTTCTTATTTTATGGTTTTTGTCATTTCCTGTTTTACTTCGGGAAGAAAAAATAGTTAAAATCTTTTTCCAAAAAAAAAAAGAAGTTAAAATCATCTCTGGCATCTTGCATACAACTCTTTTTTTTTTTTTGTTAAAGGGTTTTCATTAATAAATTAACCGATTACAGAAATTAAAGCTAAGCACCATTACAATAACATAAGAAAAGAAAAGAGGGAAAGATCAGAAGAAGCTGATAGAGAAGAGAGCCAGGGAACCCCGTTTTTCTTGTGGTCAACTGGAACCTTATAAATCAGTTGAACCACAAGGGTCCGTCATTTCTTTTTGAAGTTTTCGTTAGAATTGTTGTATATAGTTGAAATGTTAATAATGAATAGCATTAGTTATTCATAAATATGAGTTGGTCGTTGTCAAAAGAAAAATATGAGTTGGTCTTAACATTTAATTCTCTCTCTGACACTGTTGTATTGAATCGGTCCTGGAAATAAACAACCATTATCAAAAGATATCGAAGGTGACTGATTCATGTGTAACATTTTTATTTTTTATTTTTATCTGTAATTATAAAATCATCTTATACTCCGTACTTTTTGGAATTGGAATTCGTCAACTTCTAATGAAGTTTTGACATATCTCATAACACTGCATTTGAATGCTTGATTTATGTATTTAATTTGTTTTTTTTTAAATCTTTTGTATGTGTGTCATGGTATGTTTTTAAGAGTTTGGTTGACATACTTCTTATGAGATATTGTTAGATATATTCCATATCTGATGCACTTTTTTAGTTATTTGAATTACGGTTATGATTTATGGTGTTAACAACATAATACATAATAGTTCAGAAATATTATCATGTGTAGCCATGTAATGGTGTATCTTTCGTATAGTTAGTAATCATTTCTTCAAAATATTATTGTCCTTATGTTCCTAAAAATCAATGTCATTGTATTTCATATATACTAAAAAGACATATTAAAATTTAAGTTTCAATGACTTTTTTAGAATGAGCTATCCCCCATAATTCTAAACCATTATTATTTCAAAAGTACATTTTAATTTTACACTTCACCATTATTAACTAATAAAAACTTCAAACATACATCTTTCTAAAACATACTTTCATTTTTATAAACATTGATCTTTTCCACATAGAGGGAGTATAATAAGTAAGCTGTAGAAAAATATTATTGTAAGAATATCTTTCTTTTTCATTTGATTTTAAAAGTTTCTCAAATACAACTACCTCAAAAAAAAAAAAAAATTACATCCCAACCAATCATCCACAATTGTCTAAAGCTGTAGAAATTTCTGTTATCTATAAATATTGTCTTGAGGCATTTGGTTTATATACGTATAAATATTTGAATTTACTCACATATTTAGGTTCTCATCATGCAGCAAATTCCGGAATCTCTTGTGGCAAGAATGCTAAATTTGTGGGAATTAGATTTGCACTCCAACCAGCTCAAAACACTTCCCAACTCCATTGGATGTCTTTCCAAGCTTAAGGTTCTTAATGTCTCGGGAAATAATCTACAATGTCTCCCGGAAACTATCAAAGATTGCAAGTAAGACCCCCTTCAACCTCCTCCAGTACTCTAATTATCAATGTACCAAAATTCAAAACGCGACATAAAACGCGTGCAGATCGCTGGAAGAGCTGAACGCCAACTTCAACGAACTGACCAGTCTTCCAGAGACTATAGGGTTCGAGCTAACGAATCTGACGAAGCTCTCAGTGAACTCAAACAAGCTTGTCTTGTTACCAAGCTCCCTCAGCCACTTGACGTCGCTGCGTGTGCTCGACGCCAGACTTAACTGCCTTGTAATGCTTCCTGATGATCTAGAGAACCTCGTGAACCTTCAAGTCCTTAACGTTAGCCAGAACTTCCATCACTTGAAGGCGTTACCTTACTCCGTTGGGTTGCTGATGTCTCTCGTGGAGCTTGACGTTAGTTATAACGGAATTATGGTTTTGCCTGACTCCATCGGATGCCTTCGCCGGGTTCAGAAGCTCTCCATCGAGGGCAATCCCCTCGTCTCCCCACCTTTGGAAGTGGTATGCACCAATTTACCTTACTTAACTATATTAATATAAATTATTATTTTCTTGTGGACAACAAAGTATAAACAACCACTATGCCACATGTTATAGTGCAACAACATTGAAATTAAATAAAACGCATTTCAAGAGAATTACTACAGTGCATAAATTATTTCACAAGCATTGTGTTGTAGTGATCAACGCAAGTATATAATATTTATTTGAAAATATTATCTTTTTTGATAAAATTGAAAATATTATCTCCTTTTTATGTATGATACTTATTATATATTAGAGTTGGGCAAAAAACCCGGATCCGAAGAACTGAACCAAACCCGATATGAAAAAGTAGTATCGAACCAGAACTGAAGTTTGATTAAATATCCGAATGGGTTCAAAATTTTGGTATTATAAAATCGAAACCGAACCCGACCCGAACCAAAGTATCTCGGGTACCCGAATATATCAGAAAGAAATTTATATACCTATATATATATATTAATTATTTTAGATTTAAAATAAAAAATATTCAATATATATAAAATACTTTGAAGTTGTTCAAATACTTGTAAATATATGTAAATAGTCTAACATACATGTATAAAATTGCTAAAGTACACTCAAAACATCAAAAATACTTAAAAAATTATTGATTCACAATCCAAATATTCAAATCAAATCAATTCATATACTAATTTTAGGTATTTTAACTTATGTTTTTCAATTTTAAAATTTTAAAAAATAATTTAAATGAGTTATCTGAATCTGAGCCGAACCCGAAAAGATCCGAACCGAACCGAAATTAAGAAATATCCAAATGGGGCTAAAATTTGTGAACCCGAAAACTCGAAATCCGAAACCCAAATATATCCGAAGCGAACCCGAAGAGATTTCCGAATGGATATCCGAACGCCCACCACTATATACAGTATATGGTAACGCTAATTAAGATCATCCTTGTATCACACAAGAAACTTGAGTCAACAAAAAGAAAATCTTACATTATACTTATTATAAAGCTTGTGATATAGTTTACGTTTGATGATTTGTGACAACAGGTGGAACAGGGTGTAGAAGCAGTGAAGCAGTACATGAGCGAGAAGATGACCGAGTCTTATAAAAAAACTCCAATGAAGAAAAAGTTGCGGGGCGCCATTGGTACGGTGGTCAAGTTCAGAACCTTTCACGGCCTGAGATCATCTTCGGGGAGGATAACCGGCGATAGGGTGGGAGGCTTCATCAACGTCTCCGATTACCGTCAAATCAACGGAATCGCTTCCCCGAGACATGTGTCCCACTTCAACCCACTACGTCTCTTGTCTCCAGTCTCCTCTTATTTCTCTCCTCCAAGGCATTAGCTAGGGTTACTTCTATATATATATATATATATATCTTTTTGTTTTCACCAAACCGTCTTAACATTATGCAGGCAACGTTGTTTCGTTGCATGAATGTTTGTTTGCTTTTCGCATATAGCGTTCTTTTCTCTATATGATTGACTTTTGAGTGGGTTTTTCGCTGTGTTTTAGTTCAATGTTGTTAAACACGTTTGTAAATCCTGAGATAATGTAAAATTGCATTTTGAAAATTTCAGTCGTGCTATTCGGTATCATCAACCTTGGTCCGAGACTGTTTGAGAAAACAAATAAAGCGAAGAATAGATAACTAATTCAAAAGTTTTCTATCTAGGTTAAGGGAAAAATCTATGTTGTGTAAATGCAAAAATACAAATTACATACTTGGACGGATTCCCAAAGTACTTGACAAGTGAGTAGACACTTATTCATTACATAACACAGAAAGTCTTAAGGACATAACTCGAACCCAAAGGAGACTGAGAAAACATAAACAAGAAACATAATGTTACATCTGAAAATGTTTAAATCTTTGTGCACAGTAAAAATCTAACATTCTTTGGGCCGGAGTCCGATGTAGAATTGTAGATTGTTCTTCTATACACACATCGTAGATTGTGAGAAGCAACTTTACACTCTCTAAGTTCATTCTCTATAATCCTTTGAAAATGATGGGACGGACCATTATACATATATATATATATATATATATATATCAAGATTATGCTGTATACGCAAGAAGAAGCCTTTAAAACTACCTGAAAACAACAATCACCAGTAGCAAGAGGGAGAATCCCATCGCCTGCATGCAACATCACAAAAATTCATCATCATCATTTCGTTGGAAATCTCAGATTGTCAGAGAGAGGGAGAGAGAGTCATTACAGTGATTGCAGAAGCAGAAAGTCCAGCTCTTTCTCTAGGTTCCTTGCTGTAGTAATTCCCGAAGTAAAGAAACATTGCATAGTACCACAAGAAAGGGAACACAAAACCCATGAGAAATCTAACAAACGGGGATTTAGCAGGTAAGTAATGTATAGAGTGAAGCTCTATATATGGACTAAACTCGAAAACAAAAAATGAGAACTCAACTCACGAGAACCATCCAATTCCGCAACCAAAGCATGGAAGAGGTTTGTCATAAGCTCCATTTTCAACATCGTCCACGTCTTTTACAAGCCATAGCATCTATTCATACAAAGGCCCATTGTCTCTTAGTTCAATACAATATATGTCTACAGCTACATCTTGAAAGAGTTTGTGGTGAATAAGTGATTGGTACCTCTAATAGCAGAGTAATATCTAGGAGCTGGTCTCATGAGACTAGCATGCTTATTATCACCCATGGATTTCACCAGCTCTGCACTTCCATCTCCACGCTCTTTAACATCTAACAAAGCGGTCAACAGGTCCGTCTCAAGTACCCGCTCTTTAACATCTAACAAAGCGGTCAACAGGTCCGTCTCAAGTATTATATAGGCCCCGCTATGGTCCTGAGCAAGAACACATTGTATTATGGTCCTGCTATTGAAGAACACATTGTATATATCAATAGCACATTGTATATATCAGTAAAATTGTTATATAAAAATAAAAAATGTTGTTATCTTATAGCCTATGAACGGTGTAAATATACATTATTCTGTTAAAATATAATATAAGTATTATTTATATGATTGCTTAAGAATAAAATAGGTATTATCCCCAAGAACAGAAATTTACTTCTTTTTTTTTTTTTTAAAAAGGAAGAATAAAACAGGTTTTGACAACTAAAATATTTAGGCCTCTTTAGCTGAAAAAAAACTAAGTATGATCGAATAGTCTATACTATTATTTGCGAAGTGATTTTTCGCAACGAAGCTCTCACGTTAAAAGTTGGAGTGGTTAATATCTATAATACCCTTAATGAAGAAAAATATATAATTTAGACAAAAATAAAAACAAATTTAATATTTACATAAATGATTTAAATTGAGAATAATGATATGAATTATCCATAATCTAATTATATTTTTAAAAATAAAAAAGAAGATAATTCTTATATATATTGTGTTGTTATCCGAAAACTATATTTTTAATAAAAAAATTCAAAAAAGAAAGCACATAAATAAATATTCATAAAATAATTTTTAATTGTATATAATTCAAAAGAGAAAATTGAAAAAATTATAATACGTAATTATTTTCAAATTAAAATAATATAATAATATAATATAATGATATATATATTTGTGAAGTTATTTTTCGTCTCTGAACTCACACATTAAATTAAATTAATATTTATATTTTATATATTTAAACCTTAAACATGAATTAATCATATAAAATAAAAAAATCATTCAAAAAGAAAGAAAATACGTGTTTGACAAACATAAATTCAAATATATTGTATTATTATCCAAACTAATATTATTCTTTCTGTAAGATCAATTTTTGAATGTATATTTATCGATTCAATTTTCCAAATTGAAAGATAGATTTCTATTATTTTTTTATCAATTAAGAAAAAATGAAATAGACTTTAGATTTTTCAAAATTTTAAAGAAAAAAATAGTTTTTTTTTAATTTGTGAATAACTTTATCATGTAAGAAGTTTAATGTTTTAGGTCAATTTTTTGGATACAAATAATCATTTATTTTGATGATTTTTTATATAGATTTTTTTTAATTTGTAAATAACTTTATCATGTAAAAAGTTTAATGTTTTAGGTCAATTTTTTGGATACAAATAATCATTTATTTTGATGATTTTTAAATTGATTTAAAGATCATTAAGCCTGCATGTGCGGGAAAAACATCTAGTTAGAAATATTTAAAGAAAAATAAAAGCATTCGTATTTTTAAGAAACAAATATGTTAAAATTTGTAGGAATTTTTCTTCACCATAAGAAAATGTACAGCAATTAAACATAAAGTTATTAATTTTTCCAATTAAACACATTAATTAAATAAAATTCACAATAAATAAAAAGAAACTGTAGGAAAGTTTTTTCTTTTTTTGGTGCAGATGTTAAGAAAAATTGTACGGAAGTTGAGAAAAAGAGAATTCTCGTAAGAAGCCTGATTTGACAATAATATATAAACTCATGCATGAAGTTGTGGGATGGTCACTGTTTTTTTCTGTAAATTTGGGAGAAAGTCGCATGATATCCTAAATCATCACAATTCAATAGAAGAACCGAGAACGTATAAACTTACTCAAGAGCATAAAAACTCTTCTTTCAACTAACCTTGACATTAGGACGGTTCAATATGGTAATACCGAACCGTACCGAACCAAATCGAAATAGACAATATGGTTTGGATTTGGTATATACCATATAAACCGAATGGATATGATTTTATAAAAACTGTAGGATTTAGATATGATTAGGTTTATAACCGATTAAACCGATTAAACCGAATAAACCGAATAAAACCGATCAAAGAAAAATATATATAAATATATATACATTATATAACCATTTATTTTCTTGGAATAGTTTTTTTTTTTACTTTTTTATTCCTTATGAAGATATATCTTAATAATTTTATTTTATTTTCTTCAGTTATTATCTAAATTTGATTTGATTTTGCATGTTGTAAGAAATTGTGAAATTAGATTGTACCATGTAATTTATTTGGAAGAACAAAGAGAAAATAAGAAAAGTTGTACAAAACTGAATCGTTGGTCGTTTTGTTTGTTGTTAATTTCACATTTTTATATTTATGAACACTAGGATTATTTTAATAAATGATAGTTTTGATAATATGTTTTTTTAAATCCATATAATATGAAACAAAATCAAATAATAATGTTATTTGGTATAAAACCGAATAAATCAAAAACCGGTAGTATAAATACCGAACCAAATCAAATTAAATATGGTTCCAATATGGTAGCTAATTTTTATAAACCGAATAACCGAAAACCGAAAAAACCAAATCAAAACCGGACCGAACACCAGATTGAACATGCCTACTTGACATCTTTATATAGTTAACACAATGATTTAGCGAACAAACCCATAGAAAAATATAAATAAAAAGTAATCAAATATCGTTGATGGTTAAAGAAACGGTGAGGCTATTTATATAATTTTTGCAGGTGAATTGATATAGTAGACATGGAAACAATTATGAAGATACTAACTTAGTTATGTATAAACCGTTTGTTCTCGGTTAGTTTTATACATATACAAAACTGAATTAAAATTTTAAATGACATATGTAACTCACAGAATTGTAATTTGCTTTCTGTTTAAATTCTAATAATTCATAAGCAATAACCCTTTCTTCCAAGACTCTGTATATTTATTACTTTCTTTGTTTCAAAATGTTTAAATGTTTTAACATTTTCATACTTATTAATAAAATTTGTTAAGTTTAAGTTAGCAATTACATTATTTTGTAATTAACTTTTCCATATAATTTTTAACCAATAAATTTTAAAAAAATATAATTATGTTTTTTCGAAATTTACAATTTACCATTAGTAAATGCATTGAAAATGAATATATATATATATATATATATATACATATATATCTCTTTTTGAAATCAAATATTTTTCTAGAACATGGATCTATTTAAAACAGATGGAGTATGATTTAATACTACTTCTTATGTTTCATTAAGTTACATATTCTAGAAAAAATGGTTTCAAAAATATTCAGTTTTTATATTTTCAAGCATGTTTTATCAAATAATAATGATTGATTACAGATTTCAAAAAACTTAATTATACTTGTTGGATTTTTATTGGTTTAAAATTATGAAAAAAAAACACAATCACAAAAATTATACATTTATTAAATGTTTTATTAATATGTGTGAAAAATGTAGAATATATTGAAACAGAGTGAGTATGTCATAAAATATATTGACAGTCAGTTGTTTGCTATGGTATTTAATATTTATTACCCTCTTATTAATGCAGTTTGAGCTATTTATATTCGTGACTGTGAATTGAATTTTTAGATTATGGACTTGTTAGTTTTGAAAGGTTAAACCATTTAAAAACAGTTATTTTCAAATTAAACAAAAATATTTTTCGAATGCTTATTTTTTTCCACATTGACTATAAATATGTAACTTTACTATTCCACCGGTCTGAGGAATAAAAAAACATATTGTTGTTTAATTTTCCTTTTTGTTGGAAAAAAATGAAAGGATTGGAAAAAAATAGTATTTTTTTGAACAACGACAAAAAAAACTAGTATCTTGGTTTCTTCTTTTATTTGGCAACCCTTTTTGACGAACCTTCCTTGGACAACACTTTCTCAAACAAAACAAAACATCAGCTTTGCTATAATTCAGACAGCATCTCCTGTGAGACCATAAACAGTACCAATTCAGATTTTTCGTTCGTTTTAGTCAAACAGATATTTGGTATAATAGTCACATTAATAGAGATTTAAACTCTAATAATCATGTAGAATTTTCCACCCTGATCTCATATTCTCATATAAATCAAACTCTCAAAAAAAAGTTTCAAAGAATGCTTATACTTCTTTTAAAAAGAGAGAATTAGGTAATATTCCTCCGTTTCAAAAAAATTAACATTTTAGAAAAAATATTTGTTTAAAAATGATAAATTGTAGATTCTAAAATACAAAATTGTATTTTTTAAAGTTCGATTGGTTAGAAAATATAAGAAATTGTTATCTACAAAAAATGATGCATTAATAATCAAAATTTTATATTTTTTCTTAATTTATGTATTAAAAGCTAAAACATTCAACTTTTTTAAACAGAAAGAATATATACAACAAATATTAAATTACGTCCAGCCAACATCAACTCTCCACAGCTTGTTTTATGATTTTGTTGATTTCTTAGCATATGGAGTTTATCTAAATTATCATGACGATTTAAATATAGATAGTACTACTATAGTAGCTATATTTGTTTAAGCAATCATTAAAATCAAAAAGCTGTTAAATAATGCAAATTTTAAAAGTACAGATTTCCCAATCAGGAGACCATTCGTCGAAGAAATTAATCATAAGACTAGTACAATTAAAACAACAACCATCATTAGCCTGCCCTCTTAGTCTTAATGGGAAGTGGGAACATTGAAAATTGGAGAGATTAAAAATGTAGTAAAATGCTTTTTAGGAATAAAATAAACAGATAAAAAAATGAAGTAAATATGCGTCAAAGAGAAGTCAACGAGCATTAAGTCTTCGTCTTCTTCTTATTCATAGTAGTGAGCTACACGACGTCTCGAGTGTTCGTCATAGTTCTAATCTCTTTGAAGTCTTTTACTTCCTAGATTTGATCTCTAATCAGACATGAACAGAGGTAGCTTGTGTCCTAATCCCATCTCCCTCCCTCCTCCTGAGCAATCCATCTCCAAATTCCTGTAACTCTCTCTCTCTCTTCTCTCTTTATGGTCTACTTTGTTTATTCCCCAGATCATGATACGAATCTAGATTTCTGTTTAGGATCTGACGAATTAGAGCTCACTTTTAGAATTCGTTTTCATTACCAAAAGTGATTCTGTTATTGTGTAAATTTTTTGGACTGATGTTTTAATATAATGAGTCTTCTAACATTGTTAAGATTGGTTTAGAACACAGAGTGGAACGTTCAAGGATGGAGACCTTCAAGTGAACAAAGATGGAATCCAGACAGTATCTCAGTCTGAGCCTGGAGCTGTAAGCTGAGATCTCACTCTCTCTCTCTCTCTCTTGCATTGTCATGGACCAAAAAAATTGGATATTTTTTCTGTTTTTTTTTTTTTTTGTTGCAGCCACCTCCTGTTGAGCCATTAGACAACCAGTTGAGTTTAGCGGATCTAGAAGTGATCAAAGTCATTGGCAAAGGAAGCAGTGGTAGTGTTCAGTTGGTTAAACACAAACTAACTCAACAGTTTTTCGCACTTAAGGTAGAGTTCTGTTTTTTCTAGTGTTCTTCTTTCTTCTCTTGTCTGAACATTATATTTATATTCAGGTTATTCAGTTAAACACAGAAGAATCGACATGCAAGGCAATTTCTCAAGAGCTGAGGATAAACTTGGCCTCGCAATGTCCATATCTAGTCTCATGTTATCAATCTTTCTACCATAACGGTCTCGTTTCAATCATCTTGGAGTTCATGGACGGAGGATCTCTTTTGGATTTGTTGAAGAAAGTCGAGAGAGTTCCTGAAAACATGCTCGCTGCCATCTGCAAGCGAGTACTCTACGCAAAAACTTTATTCTATTTCTATCTGCTCTTGGATAACACATAACTAAGCTCTTTCCTATGCAGGTACTCCGAGGGTTGTGCTATATTCACGATGAGAGAAGAATCATTCATAGGGACTTGAAGCCTTCCAACTTGCTAATCAATCATAGAGGTGAAGTCAAGATCACAGACTTTGGTGTCAGCAAGATCTTGTCTAGCACAAGCAGTCTAGCTAATACTTTTGTGGGCACACACTACTATATGTCGGTGAGTATTCTCCTCTATTCACCTCTCTAACACTCACCAAACATGCATGAAACCAATGTTCAAGAAACGATATGCAGTATCGGATTATCTATTCGACATATTATTCCAAAGCCTATGCATTAACGAATTATTAATTAAATTTTATATATTTTACATTTATATTAGATATTTTATTTTTTGGCTTACTTATAAAATTGTTTTCGATGAATAATGAAATTAGATATAAAAAAACAAATTTGTAGATTTGCACTTATATTATTATTTGATTGAACAAAATTAGACCAGACCTCTTTAGATCAATTAAAACTAATTTTAATCGATTTAAAATAATTTAAACTGATTGAATTCGTATAAATCGGATTTCAAGAACTTCTTTTGACCGACTTGCCGCCTAAACCAATTTTATAACACATTGCATGAAACAGAGTTAAAAAAGGTTTTGTAACAAAAAGAGTATGAATTACCAGTAATTTTCATATGTTTGTCAGCCAGAGAGAATCACTGGAAAACTATATGGGAACAAGAGTGATATATGGAGCTTGGGACTGGTTCTGCTCGAATGTGCAACGGGTAAGTTTCCGTATACTCCTCCTGAACACATGAAGGGATGGACTAGCGTCTATGAGCTAGTTGACGCTATTGTTGAAAACCCGCCTCCTCGTGCACCTTCCCACCTCTTTTCTCCAGAGTTTTGCTCCTTCATCTCGCAATGGTGAGACAGATTTTTAAATGTTAATTTTCTGTAACGACTAGGCTTTTGAAATGATACTTTTGTAACTTGTGTAGTGTACAAAAAGATCCAAGAGACAGAAAATCAGCAAAGGAGCTTTTGGTGAGTAATCAAATCATACAAGAGTCTCTTTGTCATCTTTGTTCATGTAAACCACTCTTAACAATTTTATATTTTTCTTGCAATTCATAGGAACACAAGTTCGTGAACATGTTTGAAGATTCGAATGTGAATCTTTCGTCTTATTTCACCGCCGCAGGATCTTTGATTCCTCCACTTGCTAACAGCTAGAACCGAGTTTGAACAGTCCTTTTACCAAGTTATATATATTTTATATCCAAATATTTACAAGATGTTGTGACTTATGAGAGAATTGTTTTGATAGACATCAAAGTATATTTATATTTTCATATGCAAAGAATTGAAAATTATTTGGATAAACAATAATTTATATTGTAAAGTTTGTAACCATATTACAATTTGTCCGGGAAGAAAAATACAAGGGGCTTTTAGGATGTTAAGAAGAAGAGCTTAAACACTTTAAGCTACACTATATCATATGATTATAGATTTATAACATGTTAGTTAAATAAATAAAAAGAAACACAAATTATAATTTGATAAAAAGTAAGAAAAAGGAACCCTCTGTCTCAATTCAAGGGTTTGCTCTTGAATTTCCTCTGAGGCTTCAAATCAACAACCACCACAGTGATATTGTCTTTGCTTCCTCTCTGTAACGCCAGTTTTGACAAGTACTCAGCTGCCGACATAGCCGCGGGGTCTTTCCCTTCTCCTCTCCTCTCATCCGTGAGCAACGACGCATCTCCAGCCACCGCGTTCTTCTTGTGCCACAAGAGAATCCGCTTCCGCGCCATCTCACACGCTTCCTCATCCGTCATTACATCCCAAACACCGTCACTCGCTAGTATCAGACAGTCATCTTCTTTAACTCTCCTCACAGCTGTTACTTCCGGATCAGGAATGATCGACGGTTTCAAGTATCTATCGCCTGTCACATAACATATGTTTTGTAAGAAACAATGTTTTTTTTTTAAAGTACCATTGAATCTTTAGCTAATAGAAGAAGAAAGAAAGCTTACCAATGGATCTTGACATGGCGAGTACACCAAAGACACGAGCTCCGTTCCACCTGATCACTTTCCCTCCGGCTGCTTCAATCCTGGCCGCTTCATCTTCTCTATCCGGCTAGACACATATACACACATACATTAGAATTGGATTCATAAACCTGTCAATTAAACATCTTGAGAACAAACTGTGGTTTCAAACGGTAACTGAATAAATTGCACCACGCTTAACCGTAACAAACATATACATATTTATAGGACCGGTCCTGAGAATTAAGAGTTATAAATCGATTTTTTAACGATTTCACCTAAATATTTATTTTCTTAATGGATTTTGGTTTTAAATTTTTTTTTTTTTTCTTGGATCTATGTACATATAATATTCTTCAAAGAAAATTGGGACTCAAGACCGATGTTTCATCCTCTTGGCCAGAACCAACCCTCCATATATATATATATATATATCTATATATTTTTGTTATATCAAAACCGCATGACCAATCTAACTATAGATCCATACTGTTTTGTCAGTACATAGCTAGCTATATGAGTGTGTATATGCTTACTTTGTGGTCAGTGGACAAAGGAAGAGCAGTTTTGCCACGGCAGAGAACGGCTCTAGAATCACCACAACTCGCCACGAAGATATGAGTCGGGAAGACAACAGCGACCACCGACGTTGACCCAACAGTCTCCGGGGCCACTGACTCTATCTCCGAGTCAACGCGAATAAACGAGTTGAACAAAGCGCTCTTCCACTTCTCCTGCCACGTGTCACCATCGCATAGCATCGGATTCTCCTTGGCAATCTCCTCCGCTAAAGCCAAATGCATCCTCTCTCTACAATAGTCCGCAACCTACACAAACACAACAACCCAAACTAGTTGACTTTTCAACGCAATCATCGGATCTTGTCGGAAATTTTGGCAAAGACCGTTGACTTTTATTTTTTTACCTGAGAACCGCCGTGACCGTCGTAGACACCGAAAAAGTGAGCAGTTGATTGAGGATTAAAACGACCGTCTATCATCGAATTGGTCGGAGATTGGAGGAATCTTGGTATCGTGGAGACAGCATCTTCCATCTCCGGTCTTCTTCCGCAGATCGAAGTCACACCGTACAAAGGCACACTCTTGAACTCGAACAGACTCCTGCTCTCTGTTCTGCTTATCATCTTCTTCTTCTCGCTCGATCCCTCGTCCGAGCCGTTGATCTCTTCTCCAACGACTATGTCTGAGCCAGAAACAGAACACGAAGTCTCCGACAAGGAATTTTCGTTGCTGTCGGAACCTTGAGTTGAGTATTGGCCGTTGCGGTAGCCTTTACCCAACATGATCCCTGCGAGCTCCATCTGAGTTTCGGGGAATGGCATGAAGGGCATAGCAACCGCAGGAGATACTTCCTCCATTGATGGAATCCTAAAAGCTGCTTTGAGCTTTTTTTTTTTTATGTAATGGAACAAAAGTGAAAAGTCGACAGATTATTACAGGAGATTTTGAATAGAGAACAACTTTATTAGAAGCTATGTAGACAAGAAACCCATGACTCCTCACCAAGAAAGAAAAAAAAGTAAAGTTTTAGCTACCGCAGGAAACAGATGATTCACCAATTTTCCCGGGAAAATCAACCACACAGCAAAAGAGAAAGAAAAAAAAAAGATGGATGAATTGAATTTTAAACAGGGTTTCCTAGATTGTGGGTAATTCGTTACCACCTCTTAATGGTTCTGTGCAAATATCTCTCTCTTTATCTCGACAATTAAGTCCTACTACCTAAAAGTTGAAAGAAGACTCTGTTCTTTTCTTCTTCTAAATCTTCATTGCCTTTTTCTTCTACACAAATATAAAGAGGGGAATAGGATGTAGGTATGCAAAGACAACAATCTGCTATTTATGTTAACCTAAATAGATGTATTTATCTATATTTTATTATATTATATTAAGTCATGTTCTATTATTTGTTTATTTATTTTAGTTTTTTGTAATAAGGGGAGATGTTTCGTTCTTGAAATTTTAAAGTCATAAAAGGACACTTTTTGTGATCAGAAAATTGTACGTTTTTCATTGGTTGTTTTTTCGGCCACTCTTGAATCAATATTCTAAAACAAAAGTTCCTGACTATGTTATTTATCAAACAATTTATTATTCTATTACGAACTTTTAGGATAAGTATTACTACTACAAAAACAAAAAACAAATTAACTCCACAGATATCTTTCTAACAGTATTCACTTATATTACTAGTTTCCAACTGAATGAATAGTTTATTTGCATTATGTTATTAACATGTTTATAAACCATCAATTTTATAAAAATTACTACATGCAATTTTACTGATTCTCATATATTCATTCTATTTTTATTAATTGTCATTTTGGTTTTTTTTGCATATAGATTAAAAAGTTAATTATTTTTATATATTTTATATAAAAATATAATCATTTATATACTTAACTATTTTTCAATCAATAGAAAAAATAAATTATGATACAAAATTAACAAATTTTGTATTAAAACTAAAAACGATATTTATTTTTTAATAAAAAAATGTACAACAACACTTAATATGAAACAGAAAGAATATTTAATAATTAACTTTTAATAATCATTGAATCAAGAGAATTTCACAACAAATTTTTTTAATCGTTAACTTTAGTTAGGCAATCGGTTTAACAAATTTTATTAGACGACTTTCCGTAATAGACGTACGTGTCACTTCTGATTTAAGTCTTGTAATTCACAATATATTATCTGTTACAAATACAGATTTAATCCAAAATACACGAAGTTTATTCGTAATTTCTAACATTTGGACTAAATAAACCAAACATCACATTCGTATATCATTTAGAACAAAACTTCTGTCTTTTTCAGTAAAAGAATAATATTTTATCCATAATATAACCAAGATAAGAAAAGAATTGGTGCTTCTTATATTCTGGAAAAATGAAAGACCGCCTGTAAAATATGTTAATAATTATAATTAAAGGAATTTTTAATTATATAATTTGTAAACCTTTTTTGGTGAAACTTCAAACTATAAGAATTGTTTGTATATATCTATCTGTTATATTTGTTAGCATAGGAACAAACCATATTCATAACCTATTTAATTGAATCTTTAATCCATACAATCATAGACTGGTTCTGCATAGGAACAAACCATATTCATAACCTATTTAATTGAATCTTTAATCCATACAATCATAGACTGGTTCTGCACAACAGAAGTTATTTGGTCCTTGTATATCAAAAAAGTATAATCGGTCTCGCAATTGTAAAAGATACGGTTAAAATTTACTTGCAAATGTTCCTTACGGAAAATAGTGACTGAAATTCATTAATACGATTCTGATTACTTTTTTTTTTCAGTTGGATACTAGTATTTTATTATTCAAATTTAAGGTGATTTTAATAACTATACCAGAATAAAATAATAAACAAAACAATTTTCTCTATTAAAAATTCGCATTCTTGGATAATGAGTCTGAAATTTCGTTTTGAATACTTAGAACATGATATATCTCGAATGATGGAAAATAGATGAACACTGTCTCGACTATCTCTAGTTCTGTTGCAAAACTCGGTCAATCTTCAGAATCCTTTATCACCGTGATCAAATCTTTGCAATTTGTTTTAAAACGTTGATATGACGAATGTTTAAGTATGTTCTTCATTGTCCATCGTAGTGCTTCGACTTCCGAGTACAACGCAGATTTTTTCCTTTTTATAGTTCGCATACCCATAACTGACGCTTCCTAAGATTATTTATCCACACCCAACCACATTCATTAAACGGAGTCGCGGAGGTCTATGAACCATCCACCATTCATATATTTTTTAGGTTTATGACATGAAGCTCGTTTCTATTTTACGTTGTCCTTTGTTTCTGTCCCTATGCCATTTATCGTTTCGAGCCTTCTAAATATATCGAATTATCCAGAGATAAGGTTCTCTGTCTAACTCTGGTTCAATAATATTGTTCGTCCTCCAAAAAAGATCCATATCGATGAAAATATTTCATTTCAGAAAACTGTTGAGACTAGAAGGTATTGTCGAATGTGCCCAAACTTGTAAAGTAAAAAGATACTCAAAAATGGTATACACAACTGTTCTCTGGTTTCTCCATATCATGGACAATAATTATCACATCGCATATTTTTGTGATTCATATTTTTCGTAATAGCCACATGACCAACTAATTACCACATGACCAGCTAACATGACCAGCTAACAATTACCACAAAAAATGACATTTCTTTGAATGTTTTTACTTTTCAGCAAAGACTTAGGCTTAATAATACTTAGCTCACTTATCTCTATTTTTTTTTATTCTTTGATAGGTTTCAAACAATCCAATATCTAGATTTAAGATTACCTTGATTACTCTTTGTTTGACCATAAAACTAAACTATTTGTATGGAACATATTTTTCGCAATAAATAAGAAAAATCATACAACAAAAGAAAATAAACGTGAATAATAATGGGTCCCATGTTTAGCGGTAAGCCGGTGGATGATCGACAGGTAGACGAAGAAAAAGTCTAATTTGGTGAACGAGAGAGTGTGACGTGTACGGTTCGAGATGTGAGAAAAAAGATTCATTGCACTGAGAAAGACAGCCCTTTAAATTCCGTAAATATCTTCTCTTTAAACTCTCTCTCTCTTATTTTTTTTTCTTGAATCTTAATATCTCAAATAAATAATATATTATCGGTTGTCAACAGAACGTTACTATAAAACATATTTATATCAAGTTCCATTTGTATTGTGCCACTTGTGCTGTATTTTTCTGGACAATGTGTATATGGAATGGAAGTGGAAATGTGAAACTAGGTTCTGGAAAATCACCCAAGACACCACAAAAAAATACACAAGACACCTCAAATTCAATGAACCAATATAATAATAAAAAGCTATACAACATAGATATTTTGGAAAATCAATAGTTTAACCACAAATGAAAAGGATATTTTGAGATCAATATGATATATACGAGGCTCTTATAGATCTTAAATAAATTGAGAAGATGGCTAAGAAAACGTGTATTGTAGTGGATGGATGTTTTAATTTATGTTTGCTTATTCTGATGTTGATACTTAATACTTTTATCCTTCCTTGCGGGAAATGCGTTTAAGGAACGAAGCAAGGAGGTTCAACTCGTAATTATATACCAGGTTACTTATATGTTTGTGATATTTTGAAAAATCTTATACAATAAAGTAGGTTTTTCTCTCTTCTTAGAAAACCACATCAGCATTTGTGAAGGAGGCAAAAAAAGATACGTCAGCAGTCATATACTTAAATTATACCGACCAAATTTGTTCAATCTTGTTTCGGTTTCATTTGGTTTATGTTTCTCGGTTTGATGTTTGGTGATGGGCTTGGTTTTGGGGTGTGATATAATGACAAATCATCTATAGAGTGTGGGGCATTTTCGGACACGTGGCGATCAATTATTCCCTTTCTCTTATGTTGGTTTGTGTTCGTGTTGGGATTCAATATTTATTGATAGAATGATTTTTATCTTTGATAAAAAAAAAAGAATGACTTTTACCTCTAAAAATTACCTCTTCACCTCTTCACCTTCTTCAGCTCCCGAAAGCTACGGATTTTGCTCCTCCGCCGCATATACCTACTGCGAAAGCTGAGACTGGCCGCAGAGACCAACAACTCTAGAAGCTGAGATGTGGTTCCCTCCATGTGCGTGGATTTCATAGCCAGTTATCTCAACGGAGACCATTACAGTGCCATCGCCGATTAGGCATCCACATTCACTAAAACGGTTCAAATTTCCAGCGACAGTAAGGACATGTTGATCTTCGACATCAATTAGAAGCTCCTCATGAATTTAGACTACTGGCTCATGGTTACGGGTACTCTCTCTCTCTCTTTCTCTATTATTGACTGTTAGATCTGATTCGTTATAACCGAAGTATCGATGATTCTTGATCATATATCAAACCTCAATCTGTTGAGATCCCATTTACTGATTAAGATAACTGGTTCTGTTGTAATTACATCTTTGTTTGATTAAATTATTTTTTTGGTTCATCATATATCAAACTTAAATCTGTTTGAATGGTCTTGACAGTGTCTGTTTGTCTTCAATGGAGTTGAGAGATGAGACGGTTGTGATGTTGAGACTGAGAGTAAGCAGTAAATGAATGATTTATATTCTTTCTGAGGAGAGTCATTTGGATTCAACCAAATATGAGAGCAGTTGACCTTCGGTGTCTTCAAGTGTGACAGTGGCAGATGGGATCAACATGATGCAATTAGTATACTGAGGTATGAACCCTTCAATTTCTGCTACTCTACTTATCACGTAGATTTTTTGTCATTTAGCAATCTTAATTTTTTTCATATTTTTATCACGAACAATTCATGAGAGGAAGGCATTGAGATTGAGTAAGTATCTCCTATTTTCTTCTCTATGTCATTGGTTTAGTATGATACACAAAAATAAAAACAAAATGAAATACCCTGTTGCTGTTGTAATTGAATCGGTTTTAGCATACCGATTGAATTATTTTCTGATGTATATAGGTCCGAACCGTCCGAGTCTAATAGATTTAATGTAAGTGGGTGGTAGAAGGAACAGCTCCAGCTTTTGAAGCGACCTGAGACTATAAAATGCTCTAAAAAAACTTGAGTTCACTATCATTCTACTAACCAGTCGGGAGGGCCAAAAAAGTGTCTACTGTTCCTTCATTTCTTTCGAAGCAAGTTTGTTTCTTGCTTATTTTAAACCTCTAAGCTTTGAAACACACGCTTTGTGTAATGGTTTTGGCAGGAACCAAACAAACGCTCATGCAAACAGTTCAACGGTTTGAGAGTTTGGTCAATATTATATCAAAAGCTCATGCAAACGATTCGACGGTTTGAGAGTTGGGCCAACATTATTTCAGTCAATTTGGACGAATGGGTCTTAACGGATGAGCAATCTTGCAACTTGCAAGGATGAAAATTGTGAAACAAAGATTGAAGAAGAAGACACTGATGAGGTTGAAGAGAAGGCAGTTGAGCGATGGGATCAAGTAAGAGAAAGACATGCCATTTGGATTCACGAAGAACATTTGATAATGGACTATTTCAGAGATGAATTGATCCAAAGAACAAACCCAATGCACGCAACTTACAGAGATCAACACTTGGACGACCAACTGGTGGGTGAGGCAAAAGGATGGTAGAGGGACAAATAAAATCGGAGCTTGAAGTGGAACAAGTGAGCAGAGGAGACATGCATGTGCTAGACTTTAAATGCGCTCTTACAGTAACCTGAACAAAGCAACAAGCAGAATCAATGGTTAGTCTCCGACGTACTTTGCCAGACAAATTCCAAAGCACAAGAAACCTGTGGAAGAAGATAGATGTAGCTCTATCACACTCATTTAGGTAACTTGAAGTTTATGCTTAGCTATAGATCAGCAGGCATAAACAGTTTTTACTAGGGCTTAAGTGACGTCCAACTTTTTGGCTCTACTTTTGTAGGAATAAAGCAAACGAATAATAGAGTGTACATTAAACTCTAAAACATATGGCTGTTTCTGCAAACCCAGCTCAGCGGTTGTTTTTTTTTTCAGTTTCTCAGGATGTTATTAAATATTACAGGAACAATCAAAATTATTGGAGCACTATAACAAAATAAAAAGCAGAGCAATACATCATTTTGATGAAGTTGTTTATTATAACTCCTTACTGAGGATTGAAGTTCCACGATAATGAAGTTATGGGATCCACTTTTGTCTAAATAAAGATTCTCTTTGAGCATCACCAAGATAAAAGACTATAAAAGTATGTCTTGTCATTGTTATCTAAGCCTTCGAGTGTTAGATAATTATGTGAAAAAAAAAATTTTGGTTTCAATCATTTATATATGTTTACTTAGTAGGTCTCATGATTATTTTTATTATTTACTTTTTGGTTGATTCTACCATTTAGTAGTTGAACTGTTTACTATTTTTGGATCAAATAGTGTTTACTTTTTTTACTTGGTAAAAGGTGTCTAAAAACGATATGTGGTCAGTTATATTATTTTCTAATCATTACTGTGTTGATGAAATTCATGGAAGTTCTTTTTAGTATTACTACAATGTAGTTATTCAGACTAAATGTAGGACTCTTAACTAAACTCCTTCCATAAAATTTCATTTTACAGAATCAATCGAATTCCAGTTTAGTCAATTTATTTTGCATTTGTAATCAGAAACTATATTATTTCAAAAAATGTTAGTCACAACTCGAAAGCAACATTAAAAATTTGTTCATAACTGACATGTGAATGGTGAAGAAGACAAAATTGAACGAATATTTAGGAAATGTCTATAAAACCAGAGGTAAACCTGCTCTCTCCATACATATACCATTAGGTAACAAACTGGTTTTCTCTACCCCTCCTCCGAGTAAGCCTCTTCCAGATTATTACACATTCTCTTTTAAAAGTCTAAATGGCACTAGCATTGTATTTATTTTCCGTTGCCATCTCCAAACACACATATACAATAAAGGTTGTACGCGATTAACAATACCTTATATGAACTATCAATGCGGTTATGGATGAACTCTTCCATGCAATATCAAACCATATTTAACCTGCTGAAATATCATCATTTACTCAATTAAATAATATCTTTAGATTAATTATAACTTATATTATGTGACTATGAAAATGTTTTTAAATGTGTATAGATCTTTTTAGAAAGCGTTAAAAATAAAATATAAACAGAATAAAATAATTAAAATTTAGTGAAATATAACAAAATACATAATTCATAATATGAAAATTAAAAGGGTTAGTCATTTTACATAATGTGTTCAAAAAAATCATTTTACATAAAAAAATAACATTTCCGCGCGAAGCGCGGACCAACCACTAGTAATAAATAAAGTTGTCTATATTTACATCCATTCATATAACTGATGCCTCCCATTATTGGTGAAACAGACTATTCGAGTATTTTGATATGCAATATTCTCTTGTTTCCATTAACAAAAGAAAAAGCTTATTTTTTCTTCCAACTCTTAAACTTTCTGACCGAAAAAAATCTTTCAACTCTTGAGCTTTTTCACCCCCTCAAACTCATGACAACATCATAAGTAGATGGACCACACCCTGAGTAGTGTGTTTATGATCATCAATTCATCTCAATCATTATAGTTTACTAGCTGCATAACCCCCGCGCAAGCGCGGGGCCGGGATCTGTGTTTTTTTCGGTTGTTGGTTTAGTGTGTTATTCTAATAATACTAAATAATGATGAAATGGAAAGAATGTACCAAGAGTGCAAAGTGAACATATTGTATATATAATGTGTTAAATGTTATTTATATGCGAAATAAGTTATAGGAATAAGTAAATTATAATATAATTTTTAGTGTATAAAAATAGATGTCTATATTGTTTTTTTTTTATGTTGGATATATTTTTTGTATCAGATGTCAAAACTTGATATAAATATTTATTTATAGTATTTATATTTGTACTAAACGATTTATCAATTTGAAAATAACTTTAATTATTTGTTGTTTGGGTTTCAATAGATAGGTTTGGATATGTTTTTTTGTAAGTTTGGATTTTGTTCATGAATAATGTGGTATTTTTCTTTACGGCGTCATCAA
>CAKOAT010041114.1:42908-116864 GCA_932364175.1 Eruca vesicaria subsp. sativa
GAGAGAAAAAAAACATTAAAACATTAAAACTAAAAAGCCCATATGATAATAATCCAAACGAAAAAACTAAAATACATAACAGCTGCGTGGTTTGAACCCACACACTTGCAGACTTAATTAGATGCCTTATACCACTTTGCTAAAGTGTATTCATTGTTCATAGTCATTTTAAAAAAACTATAAGCTTTAAAGATTTAAACACGTGGGGCCTACTCGGCTGCTGACGTGGATAGCCTTAGGAGCTTCAAAAGTGAATTATTATTATATAGTTTATTCTGAGAATCATTACGTTTAAATGATCAAATACTAACTAGGAATCAATATGTATCAATGCTGCTAGCGGTTGGTCATCATATCGAAATTTCGGGAGCTTATAGAGATAAGCATCAATATGGCCAGGTTATATATTATTTCCCTATGTTACTACATCATATGTTCATTTCTTCTCAGTTAAATGCAGTGTTTTCACGTCCGATTCGGACCCATGGTCCAATCGCTAAACCTAGTGACCCGATGAGTAATCCGGTTTAGGTTTTAAGTAATATCCACTAATTAAAAACCCGATAAAACCCGCTAAAAACTCTTAAACCCAATGATTCGGCTATCGGTTAAACCATCGGGTGAACCAATGAGTTATTTTTATTTAGTTTTTGTTAGGGTTTTAACTATTTTATTAAATATTTTTTGTGTATCCAAAATAATAAGTTAGATTTTTGCTTTTTGCTTTTTAGTTTTCTCATAAAATTATTGTTTTCCGTGTTATCACATATATTCTATATATCTCCTTCAATTTTCTTTTAAATTTTTTGTTGATTTCGTATGTGGTAAGTAACCATTGACTTTAATTTCTAGGTTTAAACATTTATCATATAAACTTCATTTTTATTCTAATCACATGCTTTTATTTTATTTTCTTGATTTTACATGTTTATATATAAATAGTGTTTTGTTGATCAAATTTTTATTGATCTTATTTAATTTTGAAAAATCATATATAATATTGACTAAACCATTTATTGATTTTTATGAACATTGCATTATGCTTCTTAAAGATAATATATTGAACAATTATAAATATCTAATATTTATGAGATTGAAGTCTTGTTATGATTTACTATATGTCTCAACTCCTAATTTCTTATAAAAACTTATTAAATAATCTAATCTAATTTTAAGTATTTTATATGTGAAATAAATAAAAAATAAAGAGAACAAAATTTAATATTTTCTATGTTTTTTAGAAATATAAAAATTTTCCTATATTTTCAATAATTAATATATAATTATCTATTAAAATTAATTAATATATTAACTCGTGGTTCACCCGTGGTTGATTTGGTAATTCGGTAATCTGGTAAAGTGTCCGGTTCAATCTCTGGGTTGGATTTAAAAACATTGGTTAAATGACGAGCTTTTCCAAATATCAAAAGGTTCAATTACGTGGGCTTCCCTTTAGATGGACTTTATTTTTGGAGGCTATTCCTCAATGAAATCAGTATCGATATGGGATTGGGAACTTATATTACGAGTCAAGACGAGTCTCCTTCTCTATGAATATGATGTAAAGAGTACCATTTGAAAATATATTTTATAGAACGGTTCAAAGTAATACACTCAGACGTGATTCCTCGTAAAACAAATAGAATTGTAAATTATAATATCGTCTTTCTAATATCTTTCGTAATTTGTAATAGCATAACTAACTAAACAAAAAAAATTAATATCTGCTACAGAAAATTGGTTTTTAAATTAGGAATGTTACATCATTAGTCTTTTATTTAAATCTAGAACTGATCGAAAACGTCTAAGGTTTGATGATCTTTATGTTCATAGAGTATTCACAATAAGGAAATGAAGATAGATAATAAAATGGAAAATATTCTTTATACACTTTGTCTTATCTGAACAGACTCATGCTACGGATGAAACCTACAATATAATAACTTCCAATATCTATATGTAATACAATCTTCATTCTTGAAATTTACTTAATCTTTATTCTTGAAATTTACTTGTACAGAACCCTACTTCCAATTCTGCCATTAATTTTCAAATCAGAGGCATAAACAAACAGCTTAGCTTTTCATCCTGAAAAATTGGAATCAGAAGCTATTTTTTGCCTGTTCTTGTTACAAGAGAGATCCCATTAGGGTCACCACCTCACTCTTCAAGTACAACTATAAGGTTTGCAGACGGTTTCAGCCACGAGCGAGGCACATGGTACCTGAAAACAAGAGAAGAAGATTAGATTTGGCATAAAGAAGAAGAATAAACAATAGTAGTTTTTCCTCACTCACCATCTTTGAGAAGCTTCTCCACAGTTACTCAAACATTTCTTCTCAGTGAAAGTTCCAGCATAGCTGCATCGTTCGCATTTCCCACGAGCTGTATATGCAGGCCAGTGTCGTCCAATGTTCTTCCCATTTATCCAAACTTGGCCTTTCCCCATTGTGCTCATGTCCAAAGCCAATGGTTCATTGCCTGATGGTGTGTCAAAAGTAGACTGCAAAAAAAAAAGAGATTGTAAGAAGCCCTTCTTTTGACCTAACTTGAAGGGCACGCAAAGTTCATCAACCCTTGTGTTTCTCTTACCTTATACCAAGTCAAAGGTTGTTTCTTGGCCAATAATGATCCTTCTTTCCATTCCACGGTGGAACTCCCGGTATGAAGACTAAGAGCC
This sequence comes from Eruca vesicaria subsp. sativa, assembly GCA_932364175.1. Taxonomy (NCBI): domain Eukaryota; kingdom Viridiplantae; phylum Streptophyta; class Magnoliopsida; order Brassicales; family Brassicaceae; genus Eruca; species Eruca vesicaria. The sequence continues at coordinate 45,589 of CAKOAT010041114.1, forward strand.
TCACCCTTGGTACCAATCTGATTGAATAATATAAAGAAAATTAAATACATGTTTATTTCATTGTATGTTGTTTAGTTCATTTCTCTTGAATTTTAGAACTACCTTGTAGGACCATTTCCACTTAGACAAGTCCCATGTTCCGGAGTTAACTCCCTTCAGTGTAACTGGACCAAGAACCCCAATATTCCAAGTCTCATAACGCAAGCCAACGTTCTATTAGCAACAAAGGACGAGAAATTATGTAACCGTTTTGTGGGAGAGAAACTAAGTAATATATCTAGAGTTCTAACCGGGAGACCAGCTGCTATACTCAACAGGGCAAGTTTGTTGACTCCTGCATGTAGTTTGATCTTCTGACTAAATTTTAGCTTTGGGTTCTCCAGTGATCCATAAGCAGTTCCTGAAACAAGGCAAAGTTATTTTAAAACAGAAGACAAGCTACCATATGTATCTGTTTGACCTATCTTAACTTTACCTGCAAGCTGTCCATTAACAAATACACTAAGAGCATGACCAGCTGAGTCAATAGTAAGAAGAGGGTCTTCACCAGTCTTCAAGAACTTCTCATCAGCACTGATCATAACACTGATTATATATATTCACAAATGAGTTCCTACACTAAACTCAGTAAGATAGTCAAGAGTTTCCAAGATTACTCACTCTGCAAGATACCATAGATAGTCTGTCTTGTCTCTGGTCATGCTTATCTGTTCCACAAGCCCATCTTGGGAAAACGTACCATTATCATTTGGAGAAGGAATCTCTTCGTTGTATGATCCCCATGATAGTTTTGTGTTTGTGGGAACCATCTTCATGGGTATGCTTGGTTTAAGGACCTGTACCTTATAACACAGAGGTCACTCTCAGTGATCTCAACAAGGTAACGTGTTTAACAAGTTTTGTATGTTGGTTTACCTTTGCAGTGTTGTAATACTCGGTTTTGCAGTCAGGTAGTATACTGACAGACCAAGGAGGCAGATCATATGTTGATCCTCCGAAGGAGACTCTTGCAGCAGAACTATCGTTGTAGTTTGAGAGAAATGCAGCGCAAGATGACTTGGACTTGAAAACATGAGCCTGAAAGAAAAAAACAAAAAAGGTAATTAAATAACCTTTAAATCTTTCTCTTCTCTTCTTATGTGTATTGATTTGCTTTTGCATTGTATTCGTTACTTCTAGTTTGTCGCCTAGCCATGTGACTGTAGGATCAACAGAGACCAAAGCTGGCTCACATAGCTTGATGACCTTATGTAACTTTGTCAAGTGACTATACTTAGGTTCTCTCGGTAACCCTTTTGACCACATAACCCAAAAAAAGCGTTAGGAAATGTTGAGTATTGTTTGTTACCGTTGTGTGTTTTCAGGTTAGTGGAGTTAAAAACTTGAAATTACCATATTCATCAAGAGGAGCGTCGTAGTCATAGCTAGTAGCGATGAATTGACCAGCTGTTCTATCGAAGTTTGTTCCTCCGTGGTACTGTTTAATAACATTTGCTCACTCCCCTTATATACTCATTAATCATACCTTTTAATTATCATTCCAAAAATAAGAAGTTACCACATAGTAATTCATGAAGGAGCCACCGTTGTGTATGAAGCGAGCCACGGAGAAGGCGATGTCTTCAGCTGGTCTATATGGTACCGCACCTCCAAACTCAGTTAACCTGGTTAATTATTTGTAGATTCACACAACAGATTATTTTTTTAGTAAAACATGCCTAAATAATCATGGATCCTCGGTTTATATAAATATATATATTTTAAAGTTTTCTGGTTTAGATATTTGTGTGGACAGTCGTGTTGTGTGACTTACCAACTAGTCCAGTTTTCAGTCCACATCTTTGGCTTGTTGTCTGACTTTGGTTTAAAATCCTCACAGTAAAAGCCATTGCATGTGTTTATCTATTGAGCAAGTACACAAAAAAATGAATTAGTGGTGAATAGATTGTCAATATAGTTTATTGTTGTGTCTAAAAAAAGTAACCTAACAAGAAAACAAATAAGTAAAGATGATTCGATCTGTAGAACACAAACACAAAAACAGATTCAATCATTCAGACATATGAATAAACAAACAACATCCTTTGCTTAAAGAATATATATAATAACTATTCGGTATGCGTATTATTAAGAGGAAATATAAGAGAAGACAAGAAAATGTATATTCTTTTAAAAAACCTCTAGCTATTCTTAAAGAACATATAACTAGACAAAAAAAAATGCTAAATAAATTTCTTCCGCAGAAATAATACAGAACAATTAGGTATATATATGATATTAGCAATAAAGATTTAAAGTGGATGACAAAAAAAGATTTAAAGTGAACACAACAACATAATATAAACAATATTTGCTTTCTGTTTTATTTTCTAAAAAATATACAGAAACAGAAAAGTTCTTCCTTTGCTTAAAGAATATATAACCAGATAAACAAAAAAAAGCAGATACGTAATAATTAAAGGGAGAAAAAATAAAAGAGAAAAAGTAAAGAAGTAAACATACAATGGAGTCAGGAACATCTTCATCTTGCTTGCACATAATCCATGGGACACCTGTAGAGAGTCCTTCTGCCATTTGAGCTGCCCATTTTGTGTATGCCTTCCCTGGTGCTCCTATCTCCCACTCTACTGGTCCATACTCATTCTCTATCTGCCCATTTTTCCATATTTAATACAAATGCAATTAATTTCTAAACTTTGACAGTAAATAATCATTTTTTAAAATCTTTTGTCAAAAGGCCCTTAAAAAAGTCTTTTGTCAACACTAAAGAATATTTTTTTTCGTTTATCTAATAACAACAAGAAAAATATACAAACCTGTGACAGAATGATGGGTCCTCCTTGGGTCTCAAACAATTTTTCTTGTTTCATCATCCCCACAATCTTCTCAGTGAATTTTTGCATTGCAGCCTTTCCATTACAACATCATATGCTTTCAAGTTAGTAAATTACCCCCAAAACATGGAAACTTTCTAGAGAAAAATAAGAGTTTTAAACCTTGAAAGGTTCATTGTCGGTCCTAAAAGCCATACCGGGAACATATTTAAGCCAAACAGGAACCCCTCTGAAATCAATTAAATATATTTGAATAAATAATGTGTAGAAACAATTCCACAAATTTTTTTTTTTTTTTTTTTAATTCCACAAAATTTATTTACATAAAAACATAAGTTTACCCAAAGTTCCATTCAGCACAAACGTAAGGACCAATTCTGAGATGAACGTAGAGACCAGCTTGTTGTACCAGCTTGATGAACTTAACCAGATCATATCTTTCCTCAAAATTATACTAAACCAAAGAAAAAATAGAAAGCATTAGTCGCGGGTTATTATTTTGGATTATGAGTTAAAACAAAAACAAACAATATATGTTTAGTTTTGTAAAATCACTTGTCCAGGAGAAGGTTCATGCCCATTCCAGAAAACATAAGTCTGTATTACATCCAGGCCTCCTTCTTTGGCCTTCTGTATAAGACCAGGCCACATCTGCATGTAAAACAGAGCATTGACAAGATTTTTATTTAATCATCTTTTACAAAAAAATAATAATGAATTTGTAATATGCAATAGTGTAAACTATAAGCAAAACCTGGAAACGCCCATGTGCACAAAAAAACTTTGGGACAAGGATTCATTCACAAGACAGAAAAAATCATAGAAAAGAAGAAATAATATATAGCTGGATTCAGCACAACTATACTCCATACATTTATATCACTAATTAAGAGGTAGTTTTCTACGTAATTAAAAAATGTTGAAGAATACCTCAGGTGTGCTTCTTGGGTAGTGAATGGAGCCAGATAGAAGGATCCTTCTCTGACCATTGATGATCACAGCTTTATGATCGTAAGTTACTGTTGATTTGACTGAATAAATCAACGATGAACAACAAAGAATCCACAGAAAAATCCATGATTTATCCCTAAAGTTAAACCCCATCTCTTCCCTTATTTGCAAAACCAAACCTTTGGATGTCTTTGTTTTGCAAAAAAAACTGGGAAGAAAGATTCCAGGGATAGTTTTAGGTACTGGATGGGGAATTCGTGGGGTTGGAACTAATGAGGTTCGTTGAAGCTATTTATAAATTAAGGAAAACTAATGAGGTTCGCTGAAGCTATTTATATTTAAGGTTGCGCATATGTCATCTTATTTAATTATATAAATCTAGAAGCAATTAATAACAATTTAATATTTGATTTCACAATTTTCTTACACAAATAATATATATTTTTCAATTTTAAATGTAAAATTTATTTGATCAATATATATAGAAAGCTGAGCCTTAACAAAAATGATAAAGTAGCCCATGAAAATATTTATTGACTTTCGTTAACAAAAAATATATTTATTGACTTTTCTATTTTGTTTTTACTTGTTTCATGTTTTGATTATTGAATGCATATGTCTACTTTCCTTTTTGTACGTCAAAATGCATATTCAGAAATATGGGAAAGTAATACATCAGTCTTGTTGCTTTGGCCGGGTGACCTTGAAGTTAGTACCGTATTGGTAACAAGTTGAGTAGTTTACATTTTTCCTATTTCTTTACGATCTATTCGTCAAAAGATTTTTTCTCAAAACACTTTTCCGTAATTTTTAAATTTAATATCTTACTGACGAAAAATCTGTATTAATTCCATATTGATCTCAAATCTCAATTAAAGTGGTCACAAATCGGATGAACAATGTAGGGAAAGCCTACCCAAACCATATTGTAAAGAAACAAATTCCAAAAGAAAATAGGAGGTTGTTTTGGAACTCGGGTATTTTAACTAGATAATTGAAGTTATGCAAAGAGGTTTAGTTGACATTTGTAGTTGGTTGAGAAGGTCAAGTAGCCGCATCCCAAAGCGTAAGTTCGCTAACTACAAAGCTGCACCTTACACGGCGGACTAACCAACCAAAGACTGCCACATAGCTCTAGTTAACCAAATCCTACTGACTATGACATTCGTCTTCATTCACCAAATAACCATTGTGACAGATATAACGTTACCGTTAGTTTGCAAACTTTTAAATAAGTAGAATCATATATTCTCATTCCCATTTATTTAAATTTATTTGTCTTTTCCATAACTCCACACGATTATCTGATACGTACATCGGATTTTGTCAATCCACATTTCAAGTCAAATGGGCTACAGTTTCTTCTCAGGCCTGTTAGTAACTCCATGTTTTTAGCAATTAATAAAGCCTTGTAGGCTAAAGGTTGTCCATATCCAGTAGCAATTTGGTTCAACCACGTCAAAATGTCTTTTTTTTCATAGATATTTCCAGTTTAAATATCAGCCTGTGAGTTGTGATATTGCTATCTAATATGATATTTTCTTAAGAGTTCCTGAAAATCTACTTTAAAACATACAAAATTAAGATAAATAGTAACCTTTTGGTTAATTTTGATTAAAACATACGAAAGTTTTCTAGTAAACCGAAATATAGTATTCCCTCCGTTTCTGATTAATTGTCATTTTTCTAGCAGAAATTTTTGCTGTAAAATATATGTTGTTTTATGTTTCCAATACAATTTTTATTATTATTTTATCTCTTTTCCCCTAATTAAACTAAGATAAATATTAAATGTTATGTAATTTTAATGGTCAAACAAGAGTAATTCTGAACATTTAAGTAGTTTCTTAATTTGTTTGCAAAACTCTAGAATTTATATATATACTAGTGGTTTGACCGCGCTACGCGCGGAATGTTTGCTGTTTGTATTATTTAACAAAGAATATTTGTCATTAGATTCACTTGTTTAATCAAAATCTATGATTGTAGTTGCTTTCTATGTTGACATATTTCTTATTTTATTAGTTGAATGTGATCTTTGGATGGAGCGCTAGTTTTGATTGAAGCGAGTTCATATGGTGGCAATGTACATAACATAAAATGGTTTCTTGTTTGATAAAGTGGATGTACATAAATAGTTGAAATAGAGTGGTAATATTTTGTATTGGTTGATAACACGGAGATAGATAACATTATTTGAAGATAAGAAGTAATGAGATTGGCTTTCTATTATAAGTAGATAACTTTTAAAAAATAATAATAACATAGGTATCCTTGGACTTTTTGAGAAAGTTTTTTGAGGTTTGATAGTTGCTATTTTGCATTTGTTTCAATGTTATTTGGTGGAAGAGTGAGATAGTTGTACACTTGTAGTTAGTGTGGACTGATTTGTTTTATAAACCTCGGAATAAGTAATTTAACATTACATAAGAGGTGTGTGAATGTTATTAAAATGATCAATTGGCAATGATATTTTGTAGTTTGTGTTTGTAACTCTAGTTTCCTATAACGTTGTGTTAAATATTAATAATTTTATTTATTTATATTCTTTTTAAATTTTAAATATAATGTATTATTGAATTTTTTCCGAAAGTACATTATTACAAAAATTTAAAATTCACAATCAAGCAAAAGTCTGTACAACATTGAAATTGGTAGATTTAACTATTCGGACACAACCAATTTTGTTGTGTAGTTTTTGTCAAATTATTTTATATTGTGTCCTTTTCATTTAGACTATACAAATATATAGCATTTTATTTTTATATAAATACTAAATTTATGATTCAAATTTTTACGGAATCAATACAATACTTTCTTTAAGTATCACATTTGTTTAGAGTAAATATATATTTCCTTTGTGTTGTATATTTATTATTCTATTAAATATTTTTTTCGTAACTTTTTCCGTTTGAAATCTTTATTTTGGCTATGGGTTAATTTTGGTTGTGGCTTTCAATCATTTTTAAAAAACTTGATGAAACTAAAAAGACAATATCAGAAAATATATTTTCCTCCTTATTGTTTTTAGAAAAGTTTTCCATTTATTATTGGAATTTTTATATTATTGAACTATATTATGTATCTTCACTGAATTATTATTTGTTGACTAATTTTTAATTAACCTTTTTTGTTCTTAAAAAGCAAAATCAACTCAGTATATATAAATAAACCTTTTTAACTTAGATATTAAATTATAATTGTATTGCTCTCAGTTAAATATAATTATTTTTGTATATGTATAAAGTCGAATTGCTGGTTTTTCTATCCTGATGTCACATCTAATGTTGAAAATAATACGATAGTTTAATATCACATTTCTGATTAGAATATGTAACTTTAGAAAGGAAAATATGTGTAAATGTAATGGTTCTAATGTTTCCTCGACAACTCTCTTTGTTACTAAGAATCCACATAGAACTACTCAGCATGAGTATTGTTATTGCATTTGATTCTCTCTTCTCTGCTTGTTTGATTTATGTGCTTCGATTTTCTCTTTGATTTTCTTTCATGTTCTTTGATATTAAGTATCACGCGCAGAATATCGAATGGTCATTTTGTTTTTGGAATTGCTCGATATTTGTTGGCGGCACAGTCGAAGAGGGAAAACTTTGAAGGAAATCACTACTTTCTATCACAAAAAAAAGATGTAGAAGAAAGAGAAAAAAAAACAAAGATATGAAATGGAAAAAGATGGAGTCAGATGATTACCAAAGTCAATATGAGGGATGTGTCAGATTTTGGATAGAAATTACAACAATACATGTTATCTCCTGCAAGCGGGAGTGTATGGGATAGGCAACGATGTAACAGATGGATCGTGCCTCATGATCTATTAAGTGATAAAAGGCGTTGGATCACAATGGATGATAGCCGAACACAAGATCATATAAGACCGAGAACAACGATAGAAAAAGTTAGCGAATCAGTCTATCCTGCAAAAGAGTTAGGAAACATCGTGTTATTACTTTTCTATTATCATGTTCAGCTTAAAAATGTATTTACTGTATATTTCGATTCTGATACTCTGTTAAACCTCCTTTCATATTAATAAAATTAAGATGTTATAAAAAAACAAAATATTACGGTTAAGTTTGGCCACATATGCGTTTGCCAATTCATTTAGGTTTTGATATATGTTTCTCTTGTCTCACCAAAGCAACCAAAGATGTGAAGAAAATTTTGGTCACTGGTCGCAACTGCGGTGTTACTGAAACGAACATGGCCGATATCTATTTAGGGATTGTTAGTTCATGGTTATGTTGTTAAGTGATTTATAGATTTTTTTTTTCTGAAGAAATTTTATAGATTTATTAAGCCAATCCTTTTGTAACATTTAGATGTTAGATGCTAAGATATAATTTACTAATTTGGCATATGATCTAAATGGTGAATATGTAATAATGACATTCTTGCTTCAACGCTGAATTTTATATTTAAATGCATATTTTATTTATTTTTATGTTTGCTTAAAATGTTTGTGAAACTTTTAGTGGCACAAAAAAGATGTTAGTTTTAAAGTAAAATTTTGTATTTATTTGAAGATTTTTTTATTAATATGGCATTTTTTATTTGTAAATTCGTTAAGTGGAACACATAAGATATTTCAGAGGTTAGTGAATTATTAGAAGAAATAATGTTTGAATCTTTTAAATTTTTATAATTTTAAGGTGAAATCATAGGATTTAAAGGTGATTTTTATGTAAGCCTATCCCATTGGGTAAACAATTTCCCATTTAATTATACTTTGAAACTAACGGATAACATAATTCTATTCTAAAAATTATTAACGTGTTAACACTTATGTTTACACATGAAAGAGTTAACGATTTGTATAACGTATAAAAGAATATTTCAAAAAAAATTACAATAGTTAAAAAAAAATAGCAAAAAAGAAACATTTTTTTTGGTTCTAAAGTTCTAAAGGCTAAATATGGTAACATTTGGAATACTCATCAAGTTTAAAACAAAAAATGTAACATAAGACAAATATTGAACCAAACGAAAGCCAGTTAACATATCAAACCGAAAAGTAAAGGAAACTAACAAACAAATAACTCTTCTTTCAGTTTCAAAACAAAACTAATGTCATGTTTGTTCTACATATTTAGTATGTCAAACACTTCAAGTTGTCATACAGTAGTTGCGACTCGGCAAAACTAATCAGATCCAAATAATACATATTCCTTGAATTTTCTTGCTTAAAGACCTCGACCCCATTTTCCTTGGTTCTCTCGCTTCCTCTTCCTCCTCCCTAGATATGTGTCTGCTTAAGACGTACAATGAAACCCTGCCACTTGAGCTTCCTGCTCCACCCAATTTGATACCATGCACATCCAAACAGATAGAGTAGCAATGTGCTTATCATGAGATATTTAAGCCATTTGTCCATGCCGTACACGCCCACGACACAGCAGAGTAGCTTATCATGGTACTCTTTTGAATGAAAACTCATGAGACCAAACGCTTATTAATTTCCTACTACAACATCTGTGTGCCAACGAATTGAAAGTAATATCATTTAGTCACAAGCTAGAATGATGCAAAGATACTAATATGTTACTGAAACCCATCGAGTCAATACTAATCCAAAGCTTAGCGAGGAAATAATTGAAAACGTTAGGCTACAAAAGATTACTTATAACTGATGATAATTGATATTCAAATGCGTCGAGAGAAACAGTAACTGATAAAAAAGATTATAACTATATATCCAATCCCATTGAATTAGCTTTTCAAAGCTAGAAAAAACAAACACAGACGATGGTAGTGAGACTTTTTCTTAGTACAGACCATTATCAGAGCATTATCATAAAGAGACAAATATAAAGAGATAGAGATGGAACTGTACACTGGTCAGAGTAGCGGCGATAGAATGGAAGTAGCATGAAAGAAAAAACCCAAAGAGAACATTTGTAAATAATAACAGAAGAAATAAGAGACTGACGTTTTTATATGACATCAAATCGATTTGTTGATTTAAAGAAGATGTCTTGGTTTTATAACAGAACTTTTTCTCAGAAAGGAAGAAACTTATTTTGTATGTAGAAGTTTAATATAAAGGTACATGTTCATCAAAGGAGATAGTAGCTGGTGAGAGGTGGCCATGAATTCTGGGCTTTAAAACAAAATTTAACCACATGAACAAAACTTGACATCGTCTCTGACAACAAAACATAGATGAACAAACAGGCTCATCATATTAGCTTTAAATCCACCACATAAAAACTCCAGTTTTAAGTACAATAGCGAAAATAAATTGTTGGCTTACCTACGGCGAGATTCTCGGAACAGAAAGAGCTTTGTGACAACAAAATTCATGCAGCGGCCAGCTTTAAGCTCAGCGAAATGGAGCTGTTGATTTTTCCTAGTCGGATATGGCGAGAGAGATTGAGTGCTCTATGATTGACGAATGCCTCCGCAGACTGTCATGCCGTCGATTATATATATATTTCAATTGCGGTATTGATGAAGAAGTTAAGAAGCAATGAAGATCGAGTAGTGGGTTTAGAGGAGTCAATGCCGTAAGGCAAACGTTTTGCAATCGTCTCTTGGATGGGAAGGGGAAGCCCGACGGCTAGGGTTTCATGGCTGAAGAAAAACAGAAAACTGAAGCCGACACATGGAGATGGGCTTCGTGGGCCTAAATTTCTCGTCAATTTTAATCTGTCAACGAAATAGAAACAGCTATTATAAGAAAAGGTGACGTGTATTTTTTTGCCCCATGCTCTTTGCTGATGTGGCAGCATGAGAAGGGAGAAAAGTGAAGTTTATTGTATAAGATATAAGAGAGTTTTCTCTCTCTTTAACGAGTCATGTCATCAAATAGTATTACTACATACTGATACGTGTATTTTTTTATCAAGCTTTCTTTGTTTAATTTACATTTTGTAGGCTTTCTCTTGGGCTCTTTATTTTGTTATTCTATTTGAGGAAAGTCAATAACGCAATCTCTACAAGGAAAAACTAATATCTTCTTCGCGCAAGGTGATATCCAATTTTAGGGTTCATCTTCGTCCTTCGATCTCTGGACGCACCAACAATGGAGTTTTAAGAGAGTGGGTAAAATGAATCACCTGTGAAGAATCTCTTTATTAAACATCGATTGTGTCGTTTCGTTTTCGCTTCTTATCCTCCAAACCGGTATGAGATAATTGATTCAACGCTATTATAACTTTCAACTAACTACAGCCACAATCACTCATTCAATGAATCTTATCTCTTTTCCAGATGGTGGATCTCTACCTATATAAAGGTTAGGCTTCATACTTTGAACACCATCCTCACAATTCCTCATGGCTATACCTTGGTTTCTGACGATTTGGTGTATCGCTCACTATAGTGATATCAAGTTTCTGCATTCTCCCTCTAGGTGCATCTCTCTCTCTCTCTCTCTTTGAATATCAAATATTTATGCTGATGAGTTTCGTTTCCAAATCCAAGACGTTGAGCCATTATGAATGCTTTCCCTGTTTCATATGATCATATCTTATTTTATTCTGTCAGGTGACATAAGATTGTTCTAGATATTCAGGGTTTAGTTTAACGACTCGGGATCATTACTTTGATGGAGCCAGTGTTAGCTATTGTGACAGAGAAACGTGTCGTTGCAGTATTTGTTCAACAGCAGAAGACGAAATCCCAAATATCATTCACGAGTTTGAGTTGGTGGAACAAAGCTAAATATCCATGAAGTCTAAATAGTATGCCCAAATAGTTTGATCCCTCTGCATTTATATGTTTCTGAAGCTGAGAAGAAAGGAGCAAGAAAACATGTATTTGCGGTTTGACTTGATACTATCGAAGATGAGATATGGAAAACAAATGTTTTGCATTTCTCAAAGTGTTTTTTAAAGAAAAACGAACATCTCAGAATAAGGTGTTCCAAAGTCAACAATAACCTTTAATAAACAGAGGAAACATCTGCAAATACAATCAAGCTGAGTGCTTGACTTTTTGACTGTCATCAATTGTCACGCTTAAGGTACAATTTCTCAGCGTTTTTTCTGAGTTCCATATACTTTTAAATCCAAGGTAGAACATGCATGCGGACTGTTTGCTTTGTGGGTTTATTGGTCATTTTGGATTGTTAATTTAGGAATCATCAACCTAGAGTGAAATAAGACTCTTAGGATGACTAATGCCTTTTAGTTGCAAGTTTATGTTGATTCTAAAGTTTTTGTAGAATGCATACATGGTCTTTAATTAATAGCCAAACAGATCATGTGCAAGATGAAGCTGAAAATCCTCAGAAGAGGGATTCAGTGCAAGCTAAGTATCCAGGAGATCATGGCCTGCAAATCTAGCTATTTTTTCTGTCTCACCCATTTTTAAATTGATGCGTCCAAGAAAACCAGCAGGCGTGGACTGAGATTCATGCTTCTTCATCTCTATACCATCATATGTACGCTTTGATAGTTTGAGATTGAATAAGAAACAACATTGTTTCATAGAATGAGAAGAACACATATGGTGGTTGATGACTGTATGGTGGTTATGGACTGAGCTAGGCTGGTATTGGGGTTGATAAAATGTTTGATTTTTCTAATAATATTCTAAACAGAGACATGGAAGTTGGAAAATAGATAGAAAGCAGGGAGTTGTATAATTTCAGTACACATGGACTGATCAATAGATACTTAAAAGTCACAAGAATCATAACTTTTTTTTTTTTTAGTATCCAAAAGGCTAAGCACTAAAACAAAGGCATAGCTTGCTTAACTTTGGAATGGGAAAACTCTCTATTATTATTATATATGTACTTTCCATCGTATTGGTTTGAGTAACATACACGAAGAACTACAATGAGATGGAACTATACAGGGTAAAACAATAAGATAATTGAATAAGTAAACAAAATGGTAGAAAGAATTAGTGGACCTCTTTAAAATTCACGAACACAATTTTTTGCAACTTCTTAAATGGTATAGTAATTGTCAGTGTATATAAGTCATTCACAGATGTATTCATTACCAAATTTTATCACAATTTGAAGTTATAAATCTTCAACAAACAATGTGGGGAAGTAACAAACAAAAAACATACATGAGGTGATTATATTGAGGACATTTAACATGCAAGTAAATGTTGCATTTAACCACCACCAACTTACTATCTTATTATATAAAGGAGTGTTTACTCCATCCTGGGGCGTGCCACCTCTGTCAGGAACTTGTATGATACAGTAAAACCTCTATAAATTAATAATAGTAGGACTTTGAAATTTTATTAATTTACAAAAGTTTCCTTATTTAGATTTTTTTTTATTTTTTCCATTTTTATTTATAAAATCAAAAAAATATATTTGATTTTAGCATATGTACATTATTTAAATAGTTTTATTATCTTATTTGGTGTATATTTTTATGTTTCATAGAATTGTTACATGGTTTTCTATATAATATAACTAAATATTATCAAAATATATTGAAATTTTTAAAAAATAAAAGTATTTCTATAGTAAATAGAAAACCCCTAACTAAATATTATCAAAATATATTGAAATGTTTTAAAAAATAAAAGTATTTTTATAGTAAATATAAAACCAACAATATAATGTTAGATTGTACTTATATAAAACTATATATAGCTAGATTATTAATTTATGATTTTAGTGGGACCATATATTTACATGGAAGTTTTAAAAATATTATTATCTTACTATTTTATCGATTTGTGTCATATTTTACAACGACCCAAGTTGGGACCGGTGAAATTTATTAATTTATAGAGATTATTAATTTATCGAGTATTAATTTATAGAGGTTCTACTGTATATAAGTTAATGTGATTTTTTTACAATGCACTTATATTTAGTTTATTTTTATTAATGTTATATATGCATTTATATTGTAATGGTGATATATGATTTATTAATTATAAAATATTTCAAAAGTTTTTCTAAAATAAATATTTATACATCTCTTATATAATAAAATAGTATTTTTTTCTTTCCATATAGGCAAAAGATAACACCTGTCATTCTATCATTTGTTGAAAGTGTTTTACACCCAATTATAAAAATCTTTTACTTATTTGGATTTTTATTGATTTTTCAAATGATAGGATTTTTAATAAATATTTTTAGTCCGGTAAATTAAACAAAAAAAACTTTTTCATTTTAAACAAATTCTTCAAGATGGATGACAGCTTCCATATCTCTAAATATTTAAAATACATTTTATAATCTAAATTACATTTTATAAAGTTTTAAGTCATATCCACGGAAATACAATCAATAACAACGATTCTACAATAAACGTATCTAACAAATGTTCAATGGATGATATAATAAAGGTTATCACATGTTTACTATAATTTTTTTTTTTATAACACTGAAGTTCGACAAAGTAAGGCAAAAACACAAAAGAGGGACCAACCCCAAAATATAAGAGAGAAGGGATGTCAGTAGACATCACTGGAAACAAAAATCTCACCCGATCCCATTACATGAGAGCATCCGACGCGAGAAGACGGTGTATCCAGATTGGTGCGTTCCGTGCAATGTACGATTGATGCCGAAGATCGCGCGTGACACTTAATGCAATGGCCGCTGCTGCTTCATTCCGTTCCGAGAATGCGTGATTAATACTCCAGGCTTTCATCTCTGATAGGAGGTAGAGGATATTCTGGCGGATGAGGCTGAAACAATGATGATCCGTAGACATGTTGATAATGTCGTGAAGGCTTTCAGATGAAGTCTCAAAAATAATATTTGAGAAGTGCAGATTGTGCATGCATTCCACCGCCCAAAAAAGAGACCAGAAATCAGCCTCAGTTTTTGAGCGCCTACACGAGTAGGCTCGCCGACTATGCATTATTGTATAACCTTTTCATCCCGTAGAATCCATGAAGCCCCACTAATATGATTGGAATTTACCCATGAGGATCTCACATTACATTTCAGGAAATCCATTGGAGGTTTTTTCCATTGGATCTTTTCCGATTCCAATTCTGCGGTTTCATTTTTTAAACCTGAGAATGCATCGAGCCATGATGATTCTTCTTCATAAGTTTTTTTAGCAATGAACAAGGTCTCAATATCCTTGGATTTAAAAATTAAAGCATTCCTAACTCTCCAAATTTCCCATAATAGCCACGGAAAAACTTTTTTTATATGGATATCCGTAGTTGAAATTTTTGCCATCTTAATCAAATGCTCTCATGTAATGGGATTGTTCAAGAATCAAAATTGTATTAATTATCAAAATGTCATGCAAGCATCTGTAATGCGTGTAAGATTACAAAGATTACAAATGCTCTCATGTATTAGTAAAGTAAGATTACAAATGCTCTCATGTAATGGGATTGTTCAAGAATCAAAATTGTATTAATTATCAAAATGTCATGCAAGCATCTGTAGGGTTTTGCATTTAACCACCACCAACTTACTATCTTATTATATAAAGGGTTGTTTACTCCATCCTGGGGCGTGCCACCTCAACATCCATGTCAGGAACTTGGTGGTTGTCGTTGCGACATGTGTCCCACCTGCACAAAACGCATCACTTCATTTAATAGATTGCTTTGGAACCCATACCGTCCTTTAGCTTTCTTTTTGTTCATCAGAATCTACTTCGACGTATTAATCATGTTCCCCATTATCTCTGCATTAATCAGTCGTTATCCTCTCAAAATCGGTGTGTCTATAGGTATAAAAAGGTATGCTCTCTTCCTCCTCTGCAGACCATCTCATATCTCTGGTAGTATAGTTATTATCCGTAAAATATATTGTAGCTTTTGACTGGTTGTTTATCAAACGATAGATTGGTGTTGATCCAACTGCTATTCACTGTGAAGCGGGCTTTGTCAGAGGCTATGGCGAGGATTCTCTTTTAGGAGATGAGATGGATGAGGGTTCTTACTTCTCTTTGACTAAATTGATCGATGGTTCAAGTCAATTAGTCCATTAGCCCCGGTTAACCTATGGTAAGAGCTTTTGTGGTTTTTGGTTTACTCGCCGTCTGTGTTGAGGAAGTTCAATTCTTCGGTACCGTTTAAATGGAAACACAGACTCACTTCATCTCATCTCTTTGGAACGACATAACATGTGTGGTAAATTTATTTTTATATTTTGTTGGTAGATTTTGTTTCAATATTTTCTTTTGATTGATGATGATAATATCTTGAACGAGAACACATCAGCGTCAAAGTCATTGTAGATCAAAGACAAAAGCGATTCTTTTATCAGAGGAGAAAACTCTAGATTCAATTGTATCTATTATTACACACGATTTCATGAACGCTTACACCTCCTTCAGAGGCTATTCATATGGTTTGCTTCTACTTTTCAACCAAACAACATTGGCGTCTCTCCTTTAGGTACTACTAATTTTAAAATTATTATTACATGGAGTAAATACAAACTGGATTGGTCACTATGTTAGTTTGTCTCTGCCACATTGTTTGCTTTAGAGATTGAAGCTAATGATTGTTTAGTTGCTATCTCTGTTATATGGTTTTGGTATCTGTATATTAGTAAGTAAGTAAGTAAGTAAGTTTTTTTTTGTTCTAAAATCTGAGTCCCTGAATGTTCTTTTTGTGTCTTTTACAGGGACGAAAAGGATTCAAGGAGCTGCTAACTTTGAGGATCCAAAACATTGTTGATCAAAGACAAAAGCTCTATCTATTACAAAATTTCATGAACGCTTACACCTCTTTCAGTGGCTAACGTTAGATGTATCGTTCTCAAAGTTTATTGATGATCACATCTTTGTCAGCTTTGTTTGGATCCCCCTCGAGTTGGGGTAGTTAAAAAATAGTTTGTTCCTGTAGGATTTGATAACAAATGACCAGCTTACTAAAGCTTATGAATTTCATCAACAAATTCAAACAAAAGATAGAGTTTTCTTTTAGTATTTTATGAGTCAATTCTAGGTTTGATTCAATAGAAATAGTTATTGGCGTTGTTTAGGCTTTGTTGCAGCTCCTTTAGCGAGCTGTGAATTCATGTTTTTCTGGTCAGGGGTATGAAAAGATAACACACACTGGTAAAAAAGAAATTATAGCGTCTCAATGTCCAAATATGAGGTTGATATCAAACTGTAAACCTATAATATTAACTAGGATGAAAGCCATCCAACGGACCGGTAAGAAAATGAACGTAACAATGCAAATATATTTTTTTTTTTTGTATTTTAATTATAATTTTCACTATTATTACTATAAATGTTATTATTTATTCGTTCATAGAAATTATATATTTTTACTATATCAATAAATTCATAAAATTATAAGTATTTTAGTTTGTCCACAATATCTGATTTTCTAGAATTTAATAGATTTTCATACATTTTTTGTTAATTTTAAAATTTTAAAAAAGAAAATCCAATTTAGTATTGTAAAAAAGAACTAAGCAAGTAACATTAAAGTATGATATTAATTGTTACGTTTAATATTTATAAATATAATTATGTTTTTTATATATGGAAAATATTTATGTTGTTTTTTGTGTTTCTTCAAATTCACATAAAAATGAAAATAATAAATGCAGTTGTTTTTGTTTATAACCAAAAATTAGGCTAAACCAAATAATAGAAATCAACAACTTTTTGATGTATTGTTAGCTATAATCTTTATTTTTGGGAGCATTTGATATATCTTTACAATATTATTTGAAAAGTCTATTTCCGGTGTGTTATGCTCACTTTCATTTTTACGATGGTTCATTACATATATACCATTAATTAAGAAAAATATTATATATAGTTTCCATTATTAACAAATATTTAATAAATAATGTGGACAAAAATTTTAATTTTCTTTTTATATTTTTCATATATCATAAAACATAAAATGGAAATATCTAGATAGTAAAAAAAAACAAAAAAATATATTTACAAGTGGTAAAATGGTAAGAAAAAAAAATATTTATACATAATGTTATTTCATAAAAAGTAAATTTCACAAAAAAGCAGCTTTGATGTTAAAAAATAATCATCTCTTTAAAAACATAATATTAAACTGCACAATATATCTTTTAACTTAAAAAGTATTATATATATATATATATATATATATATATATATATATTTTCTCATATTATTACAAAAGGTAATTTAAATAGCATATACTAAATTGTCATTGATGAACTAACAAATATTTTAATTTCTACTATTGAGATGTTTATTAATTTTTGTATATTTTTTTGTTAAAATTTTAATTTGTCTCATTCATTAATAAAATTACATAAATAGAAATTATATAAACTTGAATCAAACCTAATATAGTTTTATTTTATTTTGATTTTTATATATTTATATCTAACATAATATACCTATAATAAGAATTCATAAACCAATAAGAAATTTTATGGTTAACATTATTTATAGAATTTTTTAATTTATATTTAATACATCTTAAGTATAATTTACATACAATTTTACAAAACTATTTTTGTAAATACTGATATCCGTTCATGAGTTTTCATAGTTTTATCAATAATATTTATTAATAAAATTCATACTTATCATCACTTTAGTTTTTATACTATTTGAAAAAAAAATCCAAATATATCAAATTATATAAGAGCCTAACAAATTTTAATAGAAAGACTCAAACCCAAACCTAAAACAAAGCCTAATCATACTATAGCATGACAAATGTCATTTTTTCCAAAATAGAGAAAAATCTATTTTATTATATTATATTTTTTTATATTTATATATAACATTTTTAATATTTATATATAACATAATATACCTATAAGAATGCATAAGCCAAGAATTTTTTTTTATGTTAACCTTATTTATAGTAGTTTTTAATTTATATTGTATACATCTCAAGTATAAGTTTACATACAATTTTACAAAAAAATATTGATATCCGTTCATGAGTTTTCATAATTTTATCGATAATATTCGTTTATAAAATTCATAGTTATCATCATTTTAGTTTTATTCCAACAAATTTTAATTAAAAAAGCACTCAAACCTAAACTTAAAACAAAGCCCATTCAAAAATACGTTAAAGCAAAAGAGAACATGACAAGTGTCATTTTTTGCCCCATGGAGATTAAAAAAAGTCTACTTTATTATATAAGATATTAAACTGCATAATAGATATTTTAACTTAAAAATTATATATATATATATATATATATATATGTATGTATCAATCTATTTTCTCATATTATTACAAAAGGTAATTTAAATAGCATATAATAAATTATCATTGTTGAACTAACAAATATTTTAATTGCTACTATTGAGATGATTATTAATTTTTGGATAATTTGTTTAGTTATAATTTTAATTTGTCACATTCATTAATAAAATTACATAAATATAAATTCTAAAAACTTGAATCAAACCTAATATACCCATAAAAGTTCTTTAAGGCCTAATAGTTTTATTTTATTTTGATTTTTATATATTTATATCTAACAAAATATACCTATAATAAGAATGCATAAACCAATAAGAAATTTTATGGTTAACATTATTTATAGTAGTTTTTAGTTTATATTTAATATATCTTAAGTATAAAGTTACATACAATTTTACAAAACGTTTTTGTGAATATTGATATCCGTTCATGAGTTTTCATAGTTTAATCGATAATATTCATTTATAAAATTCATACTTATCATCACTTTAGTTTTTATACTATTTTAAAAAAAATCCAAATATATCAAATTATATACGAGCCTAACAAATTTTAATAAAAAGAACTTAAAACCAAACCTAAAACAAAACCTAATAAATAATAATTTCCAGTAAACGATAGCATGACAAGTGTCAATTTTTTCCTAAGTAGAAAAAGTCTATTTTATTATATTATATTTTTATATATTTATATATATATTTTTAATATTTATATATAACATAATATAACTATAATAAGAATGCATAAACCAACAAACAAAATTTATGGTTAACATTATTTATAGTAATTTTTAATTTATATTTTATACATGTCAAGTATAAAGTTACATACAATTTTACAAAAAAAAATATCCGTTCATGACTTTTCATAATTTTAGCAACTGAGAACATGACAAGTATCATTTTTTGCCCCATGGAAATAAAAAGTCTATTTTATTATATAAGATGCTTTGATTAATGAAACTAATGCCGTATAACAAACCATTCACTTCTTTTTCGGTCATAAAATTCAAAAATAGAAACTAACAAGAATAAAATGATGAAAATACTAAAATGGAAAATTCATAATAGCAAAAGAATAAGTAATTTCATTTACGGAATAAACTTTTTTTGTTAAACTAAGAATCCCATGGTTTTTTCCTTTAAATCAAGAAATTCAAGTTAAGTGAAATTTTACAATATGTTGACACAGAACAAACAAATTAAAAATCATTGATAATCAAGACAAATTTATTTTCATGAAAGAAATAATTTGTATAAAAGTGTTTTAAAACTTAAATATTCTTGCAATAAATTTAGTATTATTTATTTAAACTCTATATTTTTTACTATGTTAAATTGAAATAGAAAAAAATAATAGTATATATATGTATATATACATTTTCTGAATTATTTTTGTGTTAATTTTGTAGTCTCTAAAAATAGAGACTAATGAAAGTTAATGTCATTTTAATTCAAGCCAAATATATTGGTTAAAAATAACAAGATGATCTCGGAATTCTTTTTATTATTTTTTGTCTATAGTTTCATTTTCTATAATAATTTTAAATACTTCATAAATTAATATAAATTATATAAATAGTTTTTGTTATAATTTTCCGTCCATAGGGCGGGCCGGCTCTGTTGACAAATAATTTGAAACGGAGTGAGTATAACAATATATTGTTTGTATTTGGGTCATGTTTGTCTACATTTCTCTATGATAATTAAATGGGTATTTTGGAAATTGTATTCACTCTTACCATATTATGTGGACTATTATTAGGAGAGAACTACTTCGAAAGACGACGTTCCTTCCGCACACAGAATCCAAACTCAGATCCTTTGATGTATATGTTGAAGATTTTTTTTTTCTGAACAATAGCGAGAGAAAACTTAGGGAATCCGATTTAATAGAAAAATGACATATATATATATATGAGATAATGAGGTAAATCCATAAATATAATATGAAAAATATGGCCTTTAATGAAATTATGGTTTGAACAAAAAAATAAGATGAAAAATATGGACGCGAAAGGGAAGTGTCACAAGACAGATGATACGGTGGTAAAGATCAGAGATGTAATGGTCCCTTTTGGGAGATCTTTAATAAAGAAAGAACCAAAAAAGAGACAAGTCGTGAAAAGTACCAAAACGTTGGACATTACCCCAATTGTACTGACATTCACATATTGATATACGTACAAAACCATATGTATGCCTAAATATGTCTTGTTCTTCTCAAAGTGTCACTTGTTGCCTTGTTGGAGTTTGTGATCCCTATGCAGCATACGTATCCCATCTTTCTATCGTTTAATTTTTTTTCTCATGCCACTTCTGTTTTTACCTAAATATAGATCTATCTGATTCTTACGTCATCTATTGTGGTTCAGATTATTCTTCATGTAGGTTTCCCAATTGCCCTTAGATTTGTTTCGATGGGTGCAACTAGAACTTTTAGTAGTTGATGAACACCAGTTGAAATCAACCGGGAGTTGAGATAATTAATCAAGTTTTTTTTTGTTTCTTCTGAATGATTTAGATACATCATACGTTACACGTCTTTCACTCTTTATTTTATTTAAGTTGTTTAATGACTTTGTAATCTGAAATGTAATTTACACATTAATATTTGCTTTTAACCATTTAGTTTATACCCAAGAGTTCTTTAAAAAAACTTGAAATGGTCATGCATGTGATGGGGATACATAATATCTGCTATAGTTGGATGTATATGCACAAAACAAATTGTAGCTAAGAAACGCTGAAAGGTGAACGATCCACCGCTTTTGCATTTTCTCTCTTGGTTTGTGATCCAGTTTTTGATTTTTTTTAATAGATCTTTTGTCCCTCCTAAAATTTGAAGTGATCATCTGTGTTTATTCTGAAAGTGTCGTAAATATTTGTAGTAGCACGCTATGTCTTTTAAAAAAAAATTATGAATTTTTCTAGAATAAAAATCAATATATTTTCTTAAAAGGAAAAAGAAGAGAGTTCTGAAACTACTATCAAATCTAAAAGATTGTAAATTTATTTATTCACATAAACAATATATATATATACTAAGTGTTTTGCCCGCACATGCGGACTTAATTATCTTTAAGTCAATTTAAAAATCATCAAAATAAATAATTATTTTCATCCAAAAATATGACCTAAAACATTAAACTTTTTTATATGATAAATTTATTCACAAATTAAAAAAAAAAAACTATTTTTTCTTTAAAACTTTGAAAAAAATCTAAAGTCTATTCCATTTCTTCTAAATTGATAAAAAAATATAGAAACCTATTTTTCAATTTGATAAATTGAATAGATAAATATACATTCAAAAATCAATCTTACAGAAAGAATAATATTAGTTTGGATAATAATATATATTTGAATTTATTTTTCTCAAACACATATTTTCTTTCTTTTTGAATGATCTTTTATTTTATTATGATTAATTCATGTTTAATGTTTAACTATATAAATATAAAAATAAATTTAATTTAACGTGTGAGTTCAGAGGCGAAAAATAACTTCACAAATATATATTATTATATTATACTATATTATTATATTCTTTTAATTTGAAAATAATACGTATTATAAATGTTTCAATTTTCTCTTTTCAATTCTATACAATTAAAAATTTACTTTAAGAATATTTATTTATGTGTTTTCTGTTTTTTGATTTTTATTAAAATATATTTTCCGGATAACAACGCAATATATATAGGAATTATATTTTTTATTTTTAAATATATATTTAGATTATCGATAATTCTTATCAGTATTATTAATTTAAATCATTTATCTAATCAAATAAATATCAAATTTGTTTTTATTTTTGGCCGGTTTATATATTTTATTCCTTAAGTGTATAAACGATAGTAACCACTCCAACTTTTAACGTGAGAGCTCCGTTGCAAAAAATCACTTCACAAATAATAGTATACTAGGTGTTTTGCCCGCAGTTGCGGGCCTAAACATTTTATAACTATTTTACTCATATACTTTTACTGATCGAAAGATTTTAATGATAAATTATTATTTATGTTTTTTTTAAAACCAATAATATTTATATTTTCATTTAAACATCCTTACATATATTTCTTTATACATTATGTTCAAAATTAAAAATAAATCTTAAAATCAAATAATATTTTCAATTATATAATATTAAGAAGTTTACTTGATTAATATTTAGTTATCTATTTTCTATTTTTTATTAAAATATATTTTTAGATAACAACACAATATATATATGAATTTTCTTATTTAAATACATATTATTTAGATTTTGGATAATTCTTATGATTATTATTAGTTTTAATTACTTATTTAATTAAAATAATTAAATTCAGTTTTATTTTGTATGTATTTTTTATATTTTATTCATTAAGGGTATAAACGATATTTTACTAATATAGTTTTACTAATCGAAAGATTTTAATGATAAATTATTATTTATTTTTTTTAAACCAATTATATTTATATTTTCATTTAAACATTCTTACATATATTTCTTTGTACATTATGTTCACAATTAAAAATAAATCTTAAAATCAGATTATATTTTGAATTATATAAAATTAAGAAGTTGACTTGATTAATATTTAGTTATCTATTTTCTATTTTTTATTAAAATACATTTTTAAGACAACAACACAATATATATCGAAATTATCTTATTTAAATACATATTATTTAGATTTTGGATAATTTTTATGATTATTATTAGTTTTACTTACTTATCTAATCAAAATAATTAAAATTCGTTTTTATTTTGTATGTAATTTATATATTATTTTCATTAAGGGTATAAACGATATTAACCACCCTAACTTTTAACGTGGGAGCTCCGTTGCGAAAAATCACTTCGCAAATAATAGTATAGATATATATATATCTTAAATGGTTATCTGCTTCAAATCGTTTTTTCTCTTAAGTTTCTTTGCTTTTTTCAAATTAATTCACGTCTGTTTATAACAAAGCTATTTTACATTTTTGAACAATTATATGGAATTTAATTTCAAACGAGAAAAAAAATGATCCTCTAACAAACCCTCAAGCTTTATACGTTCTTCTCCTTTGAATCAAATCTCTTCCATCCTTATCCTCCTGATTTTTACTAGAACTTTGAATCTCATTATGCATTCTTTAATTATGGGATTTGGATATATTATAACGCAATCGTGGACGAATTATCAGTTTCATCCGCAATATAAAGCAAAATTTCATAAGCAAAGCGGTAGTTTTACAACTATTTAGAGCATGCAGCATCTAGTAGACTTATGGAATTGAATATACAATAAATGTATGTTTTAAAAAGAAAATTCATGTGGGGGTCCTGACTGACCTGTAAAAATTTGATCAGAAGGAATTGAATGGTTTTGGCGAATACTGAGGTGTGGGGATGTTTTCTTCCTTTGCCATTCTAAACCTATCTCTTGTCTTTTCTCTCGCTCTCTAAAAGTGATCACTGATAAATCAGACCCCCCTAGAAAGATCACGTGTTACCGGTATTGATACATACTACACTTAGTATGTGGTATTTTCTTTGATCATTATCATGAGAGATGACATATTTGAATTTAGGGTTATGGCATTACTTGTACATGGGGTCGTCCAGTACCACCCTACACATTTTGTCTCATGTAAACTGCTTTCGGATCTGGACTCACGCGAACCTCTTGATTAATTGTTTTCGTTTGTGATCCCTCCCAGAGTTTTACAGCGATAAATAATCATTTACGAAAGTAACAACCATAAATTAGTTTATAGCTCAGACCATTTGGAGTGGGTGGAATTACCCAAACTTAACCAGAAATGGTAGTTCAATTATTCGGTTCTTTCAAAGGTGCAAAACATCAACAATCTACTTACTTTTCAGGAGGAAAAAACATCAAAAAAAATTACTTCTAAATATATGTCGCTAGTATATTTCACAGTAGCATAAACTAATTGCTACATTATACTACTTTATAACATGCCAGTTTTTTTAATTATATTACTGTTTCAAAAAAAAAACTAACCATTTTTCATAGGTGCAAAACATCAACAATCTAATTACTTTCCAGGAGGAAAAAACATTAAAAAAAAACTACTTCTAAATACATGTCTCTAGTATATTTCACAGTAACATAAACTACTTGCTACATTATTTTACTTTATAACATGATAGTTTTTAATTATATTACTAACCAATTTATGGTATAGCCAACTCCTTTTTGACAACACAAAAATTGTTAGTTCTTCTTTCAAAACATAATAAGTCATTCCTTTTTCAGGTTAATTATTGAGTTTCAAAACATATAATATTAGCTAACACTGTTGAAGATGATAGAAATGTCCGGATATTTTTTCTTTAATAGTTAGATAACTTATTTCTTGTTTATGCATATACTAAATTCCTATTATCTTGAATAAAGACTGGCTCACAAATTAAACCTTATTATAAATAACAGTTTATCCATTTATATCTACTAGTGTAAGTTGATGGACATATATTATAATTTGTTTTTGTCTCGTACGTGGTCTCTTGCCTTTAAAAAGGGTCAAAGACAGTATAGCTTGGATCCTTCTATGCTTCTCCCTGATCTCTCCCAGTCTCCCCTCTTACATCTCTTTTGTGTTTCATAGATCTCTATCAATCATGGGTTCGAATTTTCATTACACTATAGATCTCAATGAAGATAAAAACCATCAATCTTTTCTCTGTTCTTTTGGATCCTCTATTCATCATAATCATGATCATCAACAAAATCTTTATCATCACCAAGCTCCTTCTAATCCCACTTTTTCGTCATCTTCTTTAGCTTCACCATCTCTTTCCTACTTTCCTTTCTTGATCAACTCTCACCAAGATCAAGTACATGTTGGGTATAACAACCATACTTTAAATGGCTTTCCTGATCCCAATATCTCCCAACCCCTCGAGGTACAAATTTTCTTAAGTACTGAAACTCCTATATACCAATATTTTTATTATCTTAGAGAAATTGTATATTATTCACAAATGCAAATTTTAGTTTACCAAATTATTTTATCATGGTTAATTTATGGAAATTTCAGACCAAAAAGCTTGAATATGATGGTGGATCAGCAATATTAAGCGATCAAATGATGCCAAAGAAGGAGACACGAGCTAAATTGACGATACGGAAGAATGATAATCATCATGACCAAACCAATCTTCCTCAATATCGGTCAAAAGGTGAGACAGAAACTAATTCGCTCAAGTGGATGTCTTCGAAGGTGAGATTGATGAAGAGGAAGACCATGATCACCTCCACCGACAACAACAAACAACACGTTAACAATGAACAGTTCTTGAACGATAGCTCTCTCGAAGAAGATCATTTCAAGAAGATCTCAAAAAAACAATACAATAGTATTATTAACGAGAATGGTTATAACGGAAGCAACAACTGCGTAATTAGGTTTTGCTCCGATTGTAACACGACCAAAACTCCTCTTTGGAGAAGTGGCCCTAGAGGTCCCAAGGTAATATCAACCACACACATATTAATTCAACACATATATTTCATATTTTGTATATAATTAGAAGCTCAATCAGAGAATTGATGTTGATGTCTTTTTAGGACTATTAATATCAAAAGGAAAATAATTTATAAAATCACTAGCAAAAACTAACCCTTCAATCAATTGATTTGTGTTTATTCTTTAAAAAGAAAAATCAATTTATGTAGTAGTTCTGACTAGGTAACAAGATAATTTATTTAACTCTCAACTTGGTTGTGTTATTACAGTCTCTTTGTAACGCGTGTGGGATAAGGCAAAGGAAAGCAAAGCGAGCTGCTATGGCAGCTACAGCCGCAACCACAACCTCTGACTTGTCACCACCGCTCCTGAAGAAGAAGAAGATGCAAAACAAGAACAAGAGATCTAATGAAGTTTATAATAATCTCTCTTCTCCTTCGGCTCCAGAGGTAAAGAAATATAAGAGTATGACCACATCGGTGGAGGAAGCGGTACTGATGATGGAAGGCGCAACAACCGAGGGTTTGGAGACTCAAGGCAAACCGGCTATGTCGTCTTCTTCGACATCTTCCTCTTCCGACAAGTTTTATTTCGATGATCTAGCCATAATTTTGAGCAAAAGCTCAGCTTATCAGCAAAGTTTCCCTCAAGATGAGAAGGAGGCTGCCATTTTACTAATGGCTCTATCGTATGGAATGGTACACGGGTGATTCTTTAATCAATACCCACCTCTTTAGTTAAGAAGTTAGGGAATTATTATTATTAATGGTGCCATAATACGTTGTTAAGTTTTGTTCTTGCGGTGATAGATCAATATCAAGAATTCCAACTTATGGGGTTTATAATTATTTTCAGTAATTAGAATAGTTTGTATGGAGCTTGATATTCAAATAATTATACAAGTAGACCGGGTCTTATTAATTAAAGAGCATTTTTTGTCTCCAATTCTAGACCTTGTAGTTACCAACTCTCTTAGCCTATCACAACTCTTTATAAACCTAAGTAAGCCATATTTACATTAGGAATATAAATGCATTCGGGTGAAGATTATAATCCTTCAATAAAAGGTCTTAAAAACGGTGTCTTCAAGTTCACATGTTTCGTGTATTCATAGGGGTGGACAAATGAAACTAGACCATCATTGGTGCGTAAAATTATATTTACTTAAATTTTATCAGTTAGATACAAAGATGTACATTGCAATTCTTAACAAGAGTCTAGATCATTTGGCTATTGCCTAGGGTGCCAGTGCCAGCCAAAATATTTTTAGCTCCACCGTGAGATATTTATTGGCCCAGCCGCCCAGATATGTTTTTTTTTTATTAACTTGGGAGTATCCTAGACCCATGAAACGTCCAGATATGTTGTCTCGTGTGTTCCTTGTCGATAAACCTTCAACAGTTTACTCAATCATAACTGAGACTACTTGGATCACAAATTGAAATTCTACGTTATTGTTTTTATATATAGATGGTGGTGAGATTGTGGATTTGACTCACCACGTTTTTAAAACGGGTAGCAGTGCAACACATGAGCAGAAAAGTCGTGCTCAAGATGAAGACTACACAAGTGCAACCATCAACTAGATATGGGCCTATGGCTATATGTAGCCCTTTATTACATTCTCTTTAACACCGGTTAATTGTTCCTGTCAGAATATATACACGGACATTAATAAGTGGAGATAAGATTTGTGAGAGCGAAATTTAGTGGTATACAAACATGCAACAGAGAGGCTTACACTTTGGCAAGGAAAGCAAGCACGATCAAGAAGAGCTTCTGTATGTCTTTTAATATAGTGACAAATTCATTCAATGGAGACGCTTAGAACAAGGACTACATGGGCCTATATAGTCCGGTCTACATTCGAATAGACAACTCGGACATCGCTTATTACAACTACTGGAAAGTAAACGAAAGGGCCTTCTAGGTTTATTTTATTATTATGTTCATTAAATCAAGAAATATCAAACCCACTGAGCATAGTGATCATCAAAATTCAGAGTCATATTAAAGTTCATAACTCATAGTCTCATAGTTAACCAATAAATTGAATTCTTCATTAAAAACATGAAAAACTTTTTCAAAGAACCGCAAAGTAGTTTTATCCATTTGAACCCCGGATAAACTTTGGGTTTATGCTCCTTGGATCTCTTCGACCTGTAGAAGTCATAGTGTTTATATTACAAAGACCCCCATGGCCTGATCAGCCAATTCTGAACCCGAGATGGTTTCTAAAAGCACTTTCAATGGGGAATTTTAGCTCTAGAAATCTCAAAATACATTTGTATATATATTAATATGAGTATTTAATTGGAAGGTTCTTAACTATACAAGAAACCCAACTAGAACATTGTGTATAGAGAATTTTTTGGTTAGGTTTCCCATAAAGTTAAGTATCTTACAATTAAATACTAATATTAATATATACATACACATATATGTATTTTAAAAACTCCAGAATAAGAATCCTCCATAAGCTACTAACATAAGCCAAATTTTGATTATCCATCCTATTTTTATTATTACTAGGTATTTTGTCCATACATACGGAAATAATTTTCTTACGAATATTTATTAGTTTATGTTTTATTAATTCAAAAATCAGCTTAATAAATTTTTTTTAAAGTATAAAACAAACATCAAATTAGTTGTAAATGACAACACTCACATATTAGAAATATTTTAGAAAATATATTTATACAATTTTTTTTTTCTTGATTCATATTTAATTATATTTTATATCTTATAAATTTTGTAATAGAAAAATATATTTCCAAGATAACAATATAAAATATAAGAATTATCTTATTTTCTAAAAACATAATACTATTAATTAGATTTGATTTTATTATATAATAAATTGTATATAAAAATTCTTAAAACAACTCAAATAAGAAAAATTACATAATTATAGAGAAATTGACAATCAACAAGTTTACTTCACAAATTATGGTATAGACCCGTACATGTGAAGATAATTGTATAACGAATTCTTATTATCAAAAACCAGGACAATAAGTAGTTATTTATGTTTCAAAAAAATTAAATCAGACATCAAGTTAGTTATAAATGACAATACTCACATATCCTTAATATTTTATAAAATAAATTTATATAAATTTTTTTGCTTGATTTATATTTAATTATAACTTGTTATATCTTAGTTTTAAAATTTTATAATAGAAAATATACTTTCAAGATTACAATATAATAAATAAGATTTATCTTATTATCTAAAAATATAATATTATTAATATAAATTTGTTTTAACATACCATTAATATATAAGGCTTTTTGCAGAATTGACCTGAAACTTGAAGTCAACCACAAAACTAACCTCCTTTTTTTGGAATTTTATTTTGCCCAATTCACCCCACAAGTTCATATAATTCACGAAAATACCATCAATTTGTTTTTTTTTTCGAAAATGACATATTTACTCTCTCACCCTCATCATCTTCAAGTAATTACAAGATTGTCATTGTCATCAATACGCCAACAACCATGAACAACCAATTTTGAAACTCTTAATGCCTCCAAATTTCATTTACCCTTCTTCTTTCTCTATTCTCATGAACTAAACAACACATTACAACACATATCTCTCACTTTCTCTCCACAATGAGCTAAAAACCCCAAGATTTTGATTCTACATTTTTTAGGGTTCATATAGTCAAATAAATTAAAGATTCAGGGTGGATTACCTTCGTTTGAGATCCTGAATGCTTGATTCTACATTTTCTAGGGTTCATATAGTCAAAGAAAGTGGTCTCACCAATTTAAGGTATGAAATCGAGTTTTTTTTCCAGATCTGTTCGTCCAGACGACTGAAATTTCAGTTGTCTGCATTTTTCCGGTCAACCCAAAGGTTATTTTTGCAATTGACTTTGCAATTTGTTTCCTGAGACGACTGAAAGTTCAGTCGTCTAGATTAGTTTGATAAAAAAAATATCCTCAGAATCTGGACGACTGAAATTTCAGTCGTCGTAAGTTAGTTTTGCATTTGACAATAAAACTTCAGAATTTTGACTTTTTCGGACGACTGAAATTTCAGTCGTTTGTGAAAAAATTGAAATATCAATATTTTATTGGAACTCATGACTTACATTTCGGTAGTAATAGGTTAGTTTTGCAATTGTGAAAAAAAACTTCAACTCTCAAGACGACTTATAATTCAATCGTCCGGAAGACGACTTAAAATTCAGTCGTCCAGGATTTTATTCCGAGATTCTGGTCAAACCTTGTAAATCCTAGACGACTGAATATTAAGTCGTCCAGCAGACGACTGAAATGTAAGTCGTCTAGATATGATTAAATATTGAAGTTTTTTTTTTTCAATTGCAAAACTAACCTACGACGACTGAAATGAAGTCGTCGAATTTCAATAAAATATTGATATTTCAATTTTCCTCAGACGACTGAAATGTAAGTCGTCCTGAAAAGTCAAACTTCTGAAATTTTCTAGTCAAATACAAAACTAACCTACGACGACTGAAATTTCAGTCATCTGTGTTTTTTGGAGATTTTTTTTATCAAGCTAATTCAGACGACTGATATTTCAGTCGTCCCAATTAACAAATTTCAAATTCAATTGCAAAAATAACCTCTGCGTTGACCAGACGACTGAATGTTTAGTCGTCTAAATGACTGAGATTTAGTCGTCTGCTTCTATCTTTAATAAACTTTTGTTTTCTTTGTTCTATGTTTGCTAATGTGTTTTATTTTTACTATTTCAGATGACGCATCAGTTACGTGCAGTGTATGGAGAATGGTTGTTAGAATTTTGTGGTTGATTGTTTCAAATGAGCGAGGATGTTATTTTGAGTGAAGGTTTGACACATGCTGATCTTGTTTCAAAGGAGCGGGGATGTTATTTTTGAGTGAAGGTTCGTCACATGTTGATCTTGTTTCAAAGTAGAAAGGATGTTATTTATGTATTATGTACTTCTCTTTAGACGACCTTCATTTCATTCGTCCAGACGACCTTAATTTCAGTCGTCCAGACGACCTTATGGTTAGTCGTCTCTCGGGTTAAATAAAAATTTGAAAAGACAAGTCATGCATTACATTATCTGAAACACAAGTCATACATTACTAAATTTGACTAAGTTTTTCAACACAAACTTGTAAAACATGTAATATGCTTTAACACCAATGATGGTTTGTTGGAAGAAGGGTTTGATGTTGAAGTCTATTATTTCATTGATTTGTAAATGTGTAAACACATTGTTATCACATATATTACATCTTGGGAAACAATATTACTGATTTTACAAAAAAAAATCACAATTAAAAGAGTACACATGCAAATTACAAAACACACCACAAACTAAACTATAATAGATCATTCCTCTACAAAGATAAGTTTGGACTCCACTTGATATGAAACAAGACAGCTTCAGAAAACTTTCAGGAAGTCCAGACAACTTTCAGACGACTTTCAGGAAGTCCAGACGACTTACAGGAAGTCCGGACGACTTCCAGGAAGTTCAGACAACTTCCAGACGACTAACAAGTAAGTCGTCCAAGACGACTAACAAGTAAGTCGTCCAAGACGACTAACAAGTAAGTCGTCCAAGACGACTAACAAGTAAGTCGTCCAGATGACTAACAAGTAAGTCGTCCAGACGACCTAGAAGTAAGTCGTCCAGAACATTATACTTTAGCCAACTAACATGTAAGTCATCCCAGAAGTCTTCAAGATCTTGAAAACCTGCATATCAAGCCCAGATCTGAAAAAACTGCATATCAAAAAACATTCAAATGGCTTAAAACA
Source organism: Eruca vesicaria subsp. sativa (assembly GCA_932364175.1). Classification (NCBI taxonomy): domain Eukaryota; kingdom Viridiplantae; phylum Streptophyta; class Magnoliopsida; order Brassicales; family Brassicaceae; genus Eruca; species Eruca vesicaria. The sequence continues at coordinate 77,730 of CAKOAT010041114.1, forward strand.
CACAGAAAATGAGTGGAAGATTAGATATATATATATATATATATATATAATTTTATAGAACACACAACATACATATCAAAATGAAGATGATAACCATATGATTAAAAACCTGCACGAAAAAGATAGATTAGTGAGAAAAATATGAGACAAAACTGAAAATTTCATATAAATTTTGGTGTTTTCAAGTAAAAAAATTACCAAATGAAGAAAACATAAAAAAAATAAGCGAAAGATTAGATAAATATACATTTAAATGAGTGGAATATGAGAACCATGTGATGAAAAACCTGCAAAAACAAAAAAAAAAAATAGTGAGAAAGACATGAGACAAAAACAATAAATTGATATAAAGTTTGGTGTTTATAAGTTTAAAGAGATTATAAAGAGGTTTGAGAGTTCTAGAAAAATGAACATTACATTTTTGTTGCAGACATTTGAGAGGAAGAGTGAGAATATGTAAATTTTTCTTTATATAGGGAGACAAAAAATCAATTAGGTTAAATGTTTTCGATTTCAGACGACTGAAATTTCAGTCGTCCACGAGACTTTAATAATTTTAGCGGAAACTAAAATATTTCTTAAATATCACTTCATTCTCTAATTAAACACTTTGAAACAGACGACTGAATCGAACCCCTAAACATAACCCCTAAACTTCATTCTCTAATTAAACACTTTGAAAACTTAAATTAAACTTGAAAAGTGTTTAGTCTACACATAAATAAACACATAGAGGCCAAATTAAAATTTTGAAAAAAACATTTCAGCTTTTCAAAATCTAACCCTAAGATTACATACAATGCTACAACATATGTTTACCAAACCCTTAGACCAAATAATATCATGATTCACTACTTCCACTCATCTATGCTGAAAATAAATCAATTTTATCATTTCTTAATTTATATCACTTTATAATGTTTTAATTACAAGTTTTTAATTTTTCACTCATCAAAATATTTTTTACAAAATTTATAAATTATTTTTAAGATTCAGTCGTCCAGACAACTAATATTTCAGTCGTCCAGACGACTGAAAACTAGCTCAGTCTGACTCAGACAACTTACAGGGGCTAAATTCGTAAAAATGTATTCTATTTTTTTGTTTGGTCACAAAGGACTATACTGTAATTTCATACCCCTTTTAGGTTAGATTTGCATTTGAATCAAGTTTGGATCTAGTGTTGGGGTTAAAACCAAGTTGTAGGTTAGTTTTGGCAAAAAGTCCTAATATATATATAATTATTTAAAATAGGAAAAGCAAAATTATCTAAAATCATGGAGAAGTTAACGAATCAGCAAATTTACTTATCAATTTGAAATTTTATAATAGAAAATATATTTTCAAGATAATAATATAATAAATAAGAGTTATCTTATTTTCTAAAAATATAATATTATTAATATAAATTCATTATATTATATAATAAATTATATATAATTATTATAAATTTAAAAATAAACAAAATTATCTAAAATCATCAAGAAATTGATAAGTAAGCAAATTTTCTTCTCAAATAATTGATAAATCAGCAAGTTTACTTCTCAAATAGTAGTATAGACCCGTACATGTGAACATTTTTTTTTATGACCCTGGTATCCGGATGCCTCGAGAGGAACCCGACTAGCGCCTAATGACCGTCTTGGAATATGGGCATTGCCTGCCAGAGAGCCCACCGAAGGCATCCAAGGGGCTGGTGATTACCCCATGTTAAGCCACCGGTGCCCACGCGCAGCAGTTCTGGGCTTCTCCGTATTGGGCCCAAAGGTCCCTCAAAATAATCACCACAAATCTGCGAGAGGTAGCCTCGAACCCTCAACCATGCGGACAATAGGAGGGATCACATACCACACGACCACTAACACGTGGTTAAATGTGAAAATAATTTTATTATGAATCCTTATTAGTTTATATTTTATTAATTAAAAAATCAGCATAATAAGTTGTTATTTATGTTTTCAAAAAAATTTAAATCAGACATCAAGTTAGTTTTAACTATAAATGACAATACTCACATATTAGAAATATTTTAGAAAATATATTTATATAAATATTTTTGCTTGTTTTATATTTAATTATAACTTTTTATATCTTAGTTATACATTTTTATAATAAAAAATATTTTCAAGATATATAATAAATAAGGTTTATTTTATTTTCTAAAAATATAATATTATTAATATAAAATATACGAGAACTATATATATAATTATTAAAATATAAAATAAGCAAAATTATCTACAATCAGCAAATTTACTTCTCAATTTGAAATTTTATGATAGAAAAATAAATTTACAAGATAATAATAAAATAAATAAGAGTTATCTTATTTTCTAAAATATAATATTATTAATATAAATTCGTTTATTATACAGTATATATATAATTATTAAAAATGTTAAGAATAAGTAAAACTATCTAAAATCATGGATAAATTGACAAATCAGCAAATTTACTCCTCAAATAATAGTATAGTTTTATTCAAGGGTTTATTTACCAAATAGCCATAAAAAAAGAAAAAAATAGATTTTTAGAGAGAGAATAGAGAGAGATAGGAAGATAAAACAGGAGAGAGAAAGAGATTTTAGTTAGATTGTTAATTTTGTTTTTTTTTCTTAGCTACTGTGTCCAATTTTCCTTTATTCAATCTGTTTCACAAAAATGTAATTTTGACATTTTTTACTATACAAAGAATGCTATTTAGAATTAAAATTCAATTTATCCTTACATCAAATTAATATAAATTACAAAATACATTAACTTTATAAATAGTTTATTTTTTCTCAAATAATATTAATTAAATATGTGTAATTAAAAAGAATAAAAATACGTTTTAATCATTTTTAATGTGTAAAAATGTCAAAATGACACAAAACAAAGAGAATATTATTGTTCTGAGCCTTCCATAAATATGGAGAATATGTATGACCCATAATCTCAGTTGCGGTCTAAGGAAGAAGCCATAGAAGCATAAGCTTCCAGCACTGTAAAAATATTTTAAAAAATCGATCATTAATTTTTAATATTTCTTATAGTTCAGTTACTTATAAATTGTGGTGATCTATCAAAAGATGCTAGGTTCGAATATTTTCAATATCATTTTGAAGTATTTTTTATAGGTCTTTAGAAATTTTTATGTGCTTCTAGTCCATGATTTTTTTTGACTTTCTGAGGGCCAGATCTGCATAACCCTTCAACTTTTGTTTGTAAAGAAATACTCCAAGACAGATGCATATTAAAGTAGTACCATATTGGGTTATCGTACAACTCGATATCTGAAAATAATCTGTCAATAAATCTGTAAAACAACTTGAACAATTAAAGAAAACTTGAAACATTTAAAACTAAGTTGCACGCGTAGCAACATTTTTAATCTATCACATGTTATATATGCTGTGTATATTCGTGCATCTTAGCATCTGAACCTAATTGGGTACTTGGAGTTACTCTGTTAATCAACATTGTAAACTGTAAAGGCAGGTGTTCGTAATTTTTTTTTGTTAGTACAGTTAGCTCGTTGTCACATTAAAGATATACCAGATGAAATGTATTATGTAGATTAATATGAATGTAAGTCCACAAATTCAAACTTTTGGTTGTTCGAGAAAAACAAATACTATTCACTATTTATATCACCAAAAAAAATTTTTCTTACAAAGTATATTACTAAACTACACATCTAGTTGACGAGTGAATTAGTCTTATCATTAGAAAATATTCACATCAGTAGAATTAACTGTTTTGAAATGGTCATTAGATGAGAAGATTGTATATTTTCGTGTGTTTATTTCTGCGCTTATGAATTGTACAGACTGTTTTATTCTCTCTTTCTTACATTTGTTTATTTAAGTACTAGTTTTTCATTTTCTCTTTTTATATTTGAACATGAGAATCAGTGTCCAAGTGGAAGTGGAAGCTATCTAGCAATGTTGGTTGATAATTTAATTTCTTCATTTGCAAACGTGAAGCCTCATAATATATACGTACATATATTGAGACCCATTCATGCATTATTTAACAATGATTGAAGATCATAATAAAGTGTACTTGTTAATTCTAAGATATTAATGCTAAGTTACAACTTGACTGTTTTTAATTATTGAGGCACTTTTGTGTGTTCTTGATCATATTTACAACTAATCTCACAATTATTATACAGCCATATATATAGTATTAAAAATACACCAATTTCTGCAGAAAAATTAATGAAGTACCTATCTGTATACACAAATCCATTCTTTCGCAAGTTCCAACACTACAAGAATTAGTGCCCAACTCCGAGAGCCATATTAATCGGGAGTTGGTCGGTAATGAGAGTTTCCCACATTTTTCCGACAATCAAACTTTAGTCGGGGTTTGGGTCTCGGAAATCGCCAGTTCTCGGAAACATGTCGGTAAATACCGATAACAAATATTGTCGGAAGTTCTTGTCAGAAAGTGATCGGAGTGTTCCGATGAAATTCCAAGATATGTAGCCGATGAATTTCTGACAATTTCATTTTTTTAGATAAAAAAAATAAAAACGGGAAAAAAATAAATAAAACTCAAATAATATTAAAATTATCTTTTTTTCTCAACAATATTATTTAAATTAGCAAATATTTACATCACATATAAACAAATTAATTAAGTACATAAGTTCTGTGAAATTAAATAAAAATAAAAAATAAAAAATAAAAAAATAAAACTAGATTTACTATCTACGGTGCCGGTGCTGGTGAAGGGTGTGAGGGTTCCTTCCGCTTAAGATGGCGTAGTGCGACACTGCCGGTGTGGAGGTGTGAAGGTGGAGTGAGCGGTGGCGGCGGGGAAGGAGCTGGGGCAAAGGCAGTGCAAGGAGTTGTGGCGAAGTCAGTCCAAACTCCAAAGGTTGCGGCCGTGGTGGAGCAAGGAATTACGGCGGTGGCGAAGCACGGGGTTGCAGCGGCGGTAGATTTCTTCTGTAAAAATCACAGATCTAAAAGAGACCGAAGGAAAGAGGAGAGGAAAATTGAGGAAGAGAGGAGAAAAAGGAATGAACTAATCTTTTCTTTGACGAAGATTTGGGATTTTGGGACAAATAAAGATGTGAGGAAAGCAGAAGAAAGACAGAGTAAAAAGAAGATCTGTGTTATACTACTTTTTTCTGGGCATCGATCTGCGTTATATTCAAAGCTCTGTGTTAATAAATTTTTTACAAAAAAAATGTTTTCGAGAAAAAAACGCATGGAATTGATATAGACCACACACGTTCATTTAAAATAAACCACACATGACTTAAAAAATTATATCAGCTTTATTCAATACATATTTGTGTTAAAAATTACAACTTCCGACGACAGTTTTCATGAATATTTATCGGAACAGACTCTTAACAGCAACACTGATAATCTACTTTAATACCGAGTATTTTCCGATGAAATCTACGACTAAAAACCGAGAATTATCTTATGTCGGTACAATCCAAGAATGTTCCGAGAACTTTAGCGTGAAATTTCCGAGAATTTGTTTTTGTCGGAAAAGTCCTACAAATTTCCGATAAACTTAGTAAGTCCTCACTATTTTCTCGCTCAGTTATCGGAGATTTTCCGAGAGTTAGGGTCGTCGGTAATTTTTGTCGGAGTTCACTACGTTTTCTTGTAGTGCAATGAGTATAATAATAGTAGTCAATTGTTCCAGAGCTTGGCTGATAATGCCGGTGTAAATCATCAAAATTATGGTTCTGATCTGAATGGTAACATACATGCCATGCCAACTATAGACAAGTATGATGCAGTTCTAATAGTAACAAAATATATTGACATATATAAAAATATATATAAACTTTTGTTACTATTTATAGCGGTGGAGCATGATGGTCTGTCACCATTCGAAATCTATGTTGTTTTTTACTGAAAATCATCATTTTTATGTTGGAAAGTGGAAACTTAATACTAAGAATCATCTACTAACAAAAATCATTTTCCTAAATTTTGAACCATCAAAATGACAAACAAATATAGTAACTTTAATGGGATATTATATATAGCGTTAAATCGCTATACCAATATGAAAATACATAGATATGAATTCATATATATGAATCATTAGAATTTAGTTGCAATCTAATAAATAGTGTCACTAGATTTGTCAAAGTGGAAGAGTTCCCTTCTAAATACATATTTAGCCAGTATAATGTAGATGCGAAAACTAGTTCATAATACTTCCGTTAATAAGATCCGGTCACCCCTGATATTTTCTTAATAAAAATTTAAGAATAGGACATACTATATATAGCATTTGTATATATTAACTTTAATAAATTACATCGACCGTTTGCATGGGGTTTTTGTGGTAAGTAATGTTTTTTATGCAAAGTGGTAAGTGACGCAGTAATTAAGATATAGTAACGATAAGACATGGTTTTTTTTTTTTTGAAAAAATAAGACATGGTTTTATATAAATAAATCTATTTCCCACAAATTTTTTATCCGTATGATTAATAAATTTATTATCAGAACATTTTTTGTTGTTGTAGTGGTACATTTGCAGGATAAGCAATCAAATTGATAGTTTCAGAAGATTGAATATCAAAGAACCTACATTATTAACTTTAACCACATAGCATATATATAGTTAACGTCAAAGTAAAGAAGATATCAAGAATCTTATCTCGGCATTGTCATATATGGATCTTGTAATCATGAACTGGACCTTATCCTTATAGCGTGATCAGCGTGTGAATGCAAATAATTTTGGCCGGATAAGTGTATTTAAGTTCATGATAGTTTTATTTATTTAAAGTGCTTTCTTTTGTGCAATTATTTAAAGTGCTATTTATTTATTTTTGTGAATATTGAGGCCATTGATTTTCCCTTAGCTGTTCATAGTTACAAAATAGAAAGACATTAAGATATGAAGGTACAATAATGTGCCTAAAGTTCTCGATGAAAAGGCAATTTTTGGCTTCGTATGCACATAGAATAACAATATCAAATATATAATTACTATTGAGGCAATAATTCAAATTTGTTAAGCTATGACATCAACACTTTTTGTTATCTATAATCTTATTGTCCAGAATGAATACAAAAAGGTTTGAAGTTTTATACATCAAGTTGTACATATAATTCTTTCTATGGCTTATATGGTTTTGTTGATACAAGGGAAAAAGAACTCAAATGAATACTTGACAAGATAAAGTAACACTGGCAATGGAGAACTTGTGTTGCACAGTACAGCAACGTGTTCGTACAAACACGTTTGGAATATTCTTGCATGTCATAACGCGTTTCTGAATATTTAACATGATATAAGCTAGAGAATGGTAGAATCAGAAGTCAGAAGATACGACTTACCAACTGAAGATGTTGAGTTTATCCATTTCTGACAAGTGACAAGAAGAATGAAACATAAATCCTCGTGGCCTCTTCTCATTGGACACACGATACTGCGGAAGATACGACTTTTCACAATATCATTTATTTAATTATATTTGACTACAGCAAATCATTAGGTATTAGGATCTTTCAATTTTTACTAAACTTAGGTCTTTTCTTTTTGCTAAACACTAATTTTAGTTGCTACTACTAGCTACCATTATTTCATGTTTTATTTCCTTCTACTGGGTTTTTTTGACTAACCATTCTACTGGTTATGATTGATGTGAGAGGACTTTAATCACGGAGTGAATTCATAAGACAAGTCTATAATCACTAAGACTCCTATAAATTTTCTTAACATTCCTACCCAAAAAGACTACTAGAAATTTGTTTTGTGTTTGAGTAATTAATTCGTAATTTGAGTTGAATAGTTCATCGAATATTAAACATGCTACAAAAATATTCACTTCAATGAAATCCACATATTAACGGGGAAAATAAACTAACCGAAGAAGGTTATAACTATATACAGCTAGATGATTACTTAATAAACAACATATATTATAGACTGCAATATCGTTTGATGCATGTCTCGTATATTTACATGAAGATGCTCTCCTTATTAGCCGCACAAACAGTCGCCAAACTCCGCTTCTCTTTCACGTTCTCTAATACAACTTGGAACTTTGTTTATTATTTTATATAGTATTAAATTAAGCCAGTTACTGTACTAGTATTTAAATTAGTGGATACTACAATGATTAGTCCATAAGATATCATGAACTTCTGCTCGAAGATTTCGTGTTAGAATTAGTAATTGATTGCAAATTATTACGCACTTAAGGGAATCAATCAATCAATTGGTGACTAAATTTGATTCTATGTTCCTATGAAATTACACACATTATGTAAACAATCCAGTGGCTTGTCTTTTTTGTGGAAGACATAATCCAGCATGGTTGAAGAGAATCTATGGCACTAAACTAGAAGAAATCAACCACATGTCATTAATTTCCCAACATTTTGCGTCTAACATATGTGTTTCCGAAATTAACAAAATATAATGTATATGTAAATCTTGGTTCTGAATGTGGATCGTTACAATGTCTATATCCTCATATGATAAATCACGATCATAAATGATTCAGTTTATAAAACGGTACGTGACGGTGATATTATAATACACTGCATATTAAAACTACTGAGGTATTACATACACCTTCATTCTACACTGCATATTTAAACATTTGTGATTATAAACACCTAACTCTTTTATGAAAGTGAAGAAAAGAAAGATGCAGTCTTAGAACAACTTCATTAATGGCATGAAGATGAAATTCTCAAAAATTGATTAATTACTAATTAAAGTAAAAGTAATTAATATGGTTCTAATACCCATTCAATAAGTTTCATAGGTCTCTTTTGAGATTTTATTGGATGGATATTAGAATTCCACCAATCACTTTTGTTTAAATTAGCGACTAATCATTTTTTTAAGAATTCTATTTTCATATCATTAATAAAGGTGTTCTTACAGTATAAATATTCATACTCCCTCCGTTTCAAATTAGATGTCATTCTAGAGAAAAAATTTCGTTTCAAAATAAGTGTCGTTTTAGAGTTTCAAGACAAAATTTATTATGTTTATATGATATTCTATTTTTCTATTGGTTGAAAAGTGGTTAGGTGTATTGGTAATTGTGTTTTTATATTGAAAATATGTAAAATTAAATGTTTTCTTTAATATGTGTGTAAAAACCTAGAATGACAAATAATCTGAAACGGAGGGAGTAATAGTTAGCATATTTCCCACATATATTAGTATTGTATTATATTAAAAACCTACTATTATTTTATTTTTATTTTTAAATCTAAGCTATAATTATTTATTGTGGAACACACGAAACCTCCAAATTTAGCAAAAAAAATAGTCACACGAAACCTAAGCTATTATAGTCTTTCATTTTGGAGTGGTTAAATTGTAATTCTGAAGGGTTCTTAACCGAATCTCATACGTCTCTCTGTTGGAACGTCTATTCCAAGCAAGATACTTCTTTTTTTTTTGAGAAAAATTCCAAGCAAGATACTTTCGATCCTTCTTTGAAGGCACAGAGGATCGCCACAATACTACCTACGTCTTTGTTGTTAGTGTAAGTAAATCTATATATGAACATATAAATCATCATTACCTTTTTGTTTCAAGTTGGTTTTGTATTGAGATTCAGTCTACAGTTTTGTTTCCGAATCTTAAGCTGGTGGGTTTGATCACATGCAAGCTACACTAGTCAATTAGTATTACGTAAATACAAATATACATCCATATGCAAGAGCATGTGTATATAAGTGTATGTATCCCCTATATATACGTGCACTATAAATTACTTTGTTTTCGTTATCTTCTACCTAAAATAATTAATTTTAATTACTCATATTGTTATGCCGGTTAATACGTCTTCTAGTCACCTGTTCTATTTTTCTGTAACAAACAAACAGCAATCTTTACCCAAAATTTAATCTTGGTGAGTTGGTGTGCAGGCAAAATTAAACTGCGACAATACAACTTTTATTAAGCCTTAATTTCAATTCATAACTAGCTCGGAATCAACTATTGACAGTATTATTTACAAAGGCGTGATTTAGCTCTTCCAAATAAAATAAAACTCCTATGCCTTTGAAATTTTCCATATTCCACTGAATTAATCACCATCAATTTAATATTTCCTCTGTTTCAAATTGTTCCATATTTTAAAATTTTCACTTATATTAATAAAAATTATGAAATTTTGATTATCAATACATTATTTTTTTGTATCTAACTATTCCCTAGAACATTTAACCAATACTCCATTCGTTTTAGAATACTTGTCATTCTGTGCTTAATTTTTTGTCACAAATTAAGTGTTGTTTTAGAGTTTCGAGACAAAATTTATTAGTTTTATATAATATTCTATTTTTCTTTGGATTGAAATTTGGTTAGGTGTATAGGTAATTATGTTTTTATCTTGAAAATATGTAAAATTAAATGTTTCCTAATTATGTTTGCAAAAACCTAGAATGACAACTAGAGTAAAATGGATGGAGTATAATTTTAATAAGTATTTTGAAAATTACAAATCACCATTAATTGATGTATTGAAAATATTAAAAAACAAACATTTTGAAACACAAAAAAGTTCTAAAATATATAACATTCTAAAACAGAGAGAGTACAAAAATACGCTTTTGACTAGCAGATATACAGTAATTTTATTGTAAATGGAAACAAATTCTGTTAATTTGTGCATCGTATAATCTTTCTTTCTTGACTTATATATTACATTGTGCCGTATGAATAATGATTACTAGTAATAATTTGTATCTTGCGCGAGATTTTTTTTTTTTCTTGTCATTACCAAAAATAGACTCTAAATAAACTACGCAAACTAAATTGGTAACTCTGCATCCATGTGAACAACGTATGACGGTTGTTTCCTGGCACTACGTGCTAGACTGTCCGTCTTTGTATTTAGTGTTCTGGGAATATGAATGATGACTGAGTGGGTGAAACTTTCCTTGAGTTGCTTTATATCTTGCAAATAACTCGCGAAGGCCGATCATTCTTCTGGTGCAGAAACCATCCTCATCAACTGAATATAATCCGTCGCAAAAGTGACATGGTATTATCGCAAATTCTTCATATTTCCATTACCCATATTAAGGCTTCAATTTCCAAATGCAGAGCGGATATACACGCTCTCGTATTCCTTGCACCTATTAAACTCTGAAACCCTTGAAAAGTGTTGTACCACCCCTGTCCCGAAAACGTTTTTTTGTTTTCCACGATCCGTCCGTAAAAGATAACGAAATTAAACGTTTCTTCAACTTTTATTAAGACTTAATTTCGATTCTCTACATGTGACATGTCAATATAGTAATTCTCAAAATCATTGTAAAGTTGCAATATAACAAATATAGTGTGAACATATTAATGTTTTTCTTTTAATATAAAGGAGATACCAAAAAGGAGAAGTAATTTTGGTTTTGACAATGAATTGTAACCAACCAACACAAGTTTGAATGATCAACACTCTGTTAATTAAACGGATTTGATAAACTCGTGCTGATTTTAAACTTTGATTAATTGTCAAAAAAAGTTGCAGTTTAGGTTTGCTTAATTCACTCAATTATTGAGGATTAAACTTATAAAATTTTATAACTTCTTTTTTGATATGTGGGGTTTCCTAAGATCCTCCAAGAACTTATATTGTGGATGGACGCATATTGGTCAAAATTGGAATCATAATCTTATGTTATGATTGTATGTCTCACGTAGTTCGATCGACTTTTACCCACTCTTAGATCTTCCATATATCCTTCTCGATCTTCTTGCTTCACATATATTATATGATACTCAGCTTTATATATTATTTCTTGTAACGACACATCGTTAAGTTTTCCTCTTCTTTTTATCCATTAAAAGTTTAATCCTCTAAAGAATTATTTAATTTGTTTTATTAAATCAATATATATATATATATGCTAAATGTATATGTAAAGTAGTAGAGTGATATTGTTGGAAAAAATTACATCACTACGCTAAAACATATAAAACGCAAGTATAAAAAGGAGAGGAAAAAAAAAACATGAATGCTTAAAATGTGGTAGTACAGACATTTATATTTTAAACAAGATGCTTACCAGAGGCATAACTAGTATCAACTATGTATATTTTAATATGTTTATCTTCATGTGTAAATTTGTAAATTTGTACTTGTTGCATGTGTTGTTAGGTTCTTAAGTACGAGAATTACAATCTGCGTTAACTAAACAAATATTTGATTAGCCGTACGTACCGCCATTAATAGAGAGCATTATTATCACTCATTAGGTAGCATACTTTGAACACTTGGGGAAAATTATAAATATGTGATGTGTTTTTGTTGTAACCTTATTAATATTTGTACGGCCCAGGATTAGACTAAAAGTCTAAAACTAAATATGTAATCTCAATTCGGCATAGCCCTAACTAATATTCAATATAATTTTTAAGTTACATTATTTAAATAGGTGTAAATAATTTTATCAATAATCATGAGAAACGAGCAAACAATATTTTTTTTTTGACAACGAGCGAACAAAAGTTTAAGTGATCATTTTATTTTATTTTGTATTTCTTGTAATTTCGTATTTACTTTCAATTAAAAAAATCTGACCGAGTAGCTCAACAACCCAATAATACTTGACAAATAATTCAGTTCCATTTCCAAATAAGTTTTCTGTACATTCAATCTGTAAATAGTTGTAAATTAACTGAAAAGGAAAAAGCTACCATATCCATTCGAATTATAGTTTGTAAATACTATCGTGTTATACTTACAGAGTACAGACTACTATTTATTCTCATCGTAACCAGAAAATGACCGAAACTCTATAAGTTATACAAATATAATCTATATTTAGTCAAAAAAATTGGTAGATATTAATGAAGTTGTACACAGATAGCCACCCACCCACTCCTCTCAATATAATCGGAATTTCAACCACCGTATTTGGGTTATAGATCTTATAGCTAAAAAATTGAAAGATAAAAGAGCAATTATATGGGTGTCAAAAAAAGAGAGCAATTATATGAAAAATTATACATTATGATAGATAAATATATGTATGGACAAGTGAGGAAGATACACAAGCTACAGTTGTCCGAACCCGATTTTGGCAAAAGGCGATCTTTTGATTTATTTAATTTTTGAAACTTACGATCTATTGATTTTGCTTACAACATCGAATCAGAACATTAATTTAATTTATTTGTTTCCCTATTTCATCAATCCATGGAGTTTCATAAGGGACTAAATATTTAGCTCTCTATAAATTATATCTAAACGCGATGTAAAAAGACGTAAATGATTATGTCTACAACTATGGCTAAAACATTACTACTGCTCATTTTTTGTCTACAAACTTTGTAACAAATCAATTAAATTAATGTTCTGATTCGATGTTGTCCGAACCCGATTTTGGCAAAAGGCGATCTTTTGATTTATTTAATTTTTGAAACTTACGATCTATTGATTTTGCTTACAATATCGAATCAGAACACTAACTTAATTTATTTGTTTCCCTATTTCATCAATCCATGGAGTTTCATAAGGGACTAAATATTTAGCTCTCTATAAATTATATCTAAACGCGATGTAAAAAGACGTAAATGATTATGTCTACAACTATGGCTAAAACATTACTACTACTCATTTTTTGTTAATATATACTATCAGCTTTTGTTATGTAAATATGTATTACTTTTTTTTTTTTTATGGTCTCTAGAGTCTAGACAAAGGGACAAATATTGGAAGTACCTCTTCACCATTTTCAGTGAACATTCTAAAACTTTGGAAAACAAATAGGCAGTAGTAGCAAACAATAAATTTCCTATATTGGGACACTTATTGTAACTTTCCAAGGACTATATAATACAAAATAATTATTTAAAACGTTCTTGAATATTTAAATGGTTTTTTTTTGTTTATATAGCTGAAAATGACAAATCTATTTTTTTTTTGTTTTTGAGAAAGACAAATCTAAATATCTTGAACTCTCCGAAAACTATACACATTCAGAAACAGATAATTCATCCATTTATGGGAACCTATACTAATTTTACCGGACTAAATTGTAAACAACTTTACGTCTAGGAATTTGATAATTAACGTTTTTAGAAGTGGCATTTTCTATAGATGGACAACCGGGAAATTTCTGAATAAAAACAAAATAAAAATAGCCAACACTCTTTTCCATTCATCCAATTGCAAGTCAATGACAACGTATTTTTTCCACAATCGAATCTTCCGTATTATTTACACATATCTCTTCCTTGTAACTAAACTATACAATAAAAAGAAAAAAAAAGGAAGAAAATCAAATTCGTCAAAGTCTTTCCTCTCCGTCACGTCTGCTATATATAATTGTCACTCATTCACACAAATGTAAACTCCAACACACTTCTCTCTAACCCTTCTCTCTCTCTCTCTCTCTCCGGCTGTGTTTCCGAGCTGTCACGTATCACGTGTCAAGTTCAAAGCTCTAAGAAAAAAATGGGTCTTCCTCTAATGATAGAGAGATCATCAAACGACAACAACAATAACAACAAGGTCGAGCTTTCTCGAGTGGCGGTTTCCGACACACATGGTGAAGATTCACCTTACTTCGCCGGCTGGAAAGCTTACGACGAGAATCCTTACGACGAAACACATAACCCTTCTGGTGTCATTCAAATGGGTCTCGCCGAGAATCAGGTAATTATTATTATTAAAAAATAATAATAATAATAGTAATAATAATTATATATTGTGGTGATAATGTATATTAATCGTCTTGCTATCTATCATCTCTTCTTCAGGTCTCTTTCGATCTTCTTGAAAGCTACTTAGAGAAGAAGAACCCAGAAGGCTCGTTGTGGGGATCAAAAGGAGGATCACGTGGGTTCAGAGAAAACGCACTGTTCCAAGACTACCACGGTCTCAAAACTTTCCGACAAGCCATGGCTAGCTTCATGGAAAAGATCCGTGGAGGTAAAGCTAGCTTCGATCCTGACCGGATCGTCCTCACCGCCGGAGCCACCGCCGCTAATGAACTCTTAACTTTCATTCTCGCCGATCCCAATGACGCCCTTCTCGTCCCCACGCCTTACTATCCAGGGTACGTTACACTATTTAATTATATGGTTCATTATTATTATAATAAAAAAATAGATGCAACTAACTATCACTACTTAATAAAATAGATACAAGCTTGTATTTACCGAAACGTTTATTTATTTATTACAGATTCGATAGAGATTTGAGGTGGAGAACCGGAGTGAGAATTGTACCGATTCATTGCGACAGCTCGAACCATTTTCAGATAACCCCCGAGGCGCTCGAGGCAGCATACGAAACAGCACGTGACGCGAACATTAGAGTACGAGGAGTACTCATAACAAACCCATCAAACCCATTAGGCGCGACGGTCCAAAAGAAGGTTCTAGAAGATCTCCTTGACTTCTGCGTACGCAAGAACATCCACTTGATCTCAGACGAGATCTACTCCGGTTCGGTCTTCCACGCGTCAGAGTTCACCAGCGTAGCCGAGATCGTAGAGAACATCGATGACGTGTCAGTCAAGGAACGTGTCCACATCGTTTACAGCCTCTCCAAAGATCTTGGTCTTCCCGGTTTCCGAGTTGGGACCATTTACTCTTACAACGATCATGTTGTGAAGACAGCGAGAAGGATGTCGAGTTTCACGCTCGTCTCGTCTCAGACACAACACATGTTGGCTTCTATGTTGTCGGATGAGGAGTTTACGGAGAAGTACATAAGGATAAACCGGGAAAGGCTTAGGAGACGGTACGAGACAATTGTGGAAGGGCTTAAGAAGGAAGGGATCGAGTGTTTGAAAGGTAACGCAGGGTTGTTCTGTTGGATGAATATGGGTTTCTTGCTCAACACGAAAACGAAAGAAGGCGAGCTCGAGCTTTGGGATGTGATCTTGAAGGAACTGAAGCTGAATATATCTCCGGGATCTTCGTGCCATTGCTCGGAGTTTGGATGGTTTAGGGTTTGTTTTGCTAATATGAGTGAGAATACTTTGGAGATTGCGTTGAAGAGAATACATGAGTTCATGGACCGACGAAGGAAGTTTTGAACTGTTAAATAAACAACAAGTAAATTAAAACAGATTTTATGTTTTCTGTGGTTAATAGTTAATATATGGGGGTAAGGGGGAAATTAATTTTTTTTGGGAAAGAGAAGATAATTAGTTGAAATCCATTTATGGAAAGTGGGTTTTGATTTGTTTCTCTTTTCTAGATATTATTATTGTTTGTTTTCTTGCTTTGGAGGAAGCAAGTTAAAATCATGTTTATTAAGTTAATTGTAATATTTGCTGTTATATACGAAAATTGAACAATTTATTTTGTTTACCATATAAAATAGTACAAATATCTCGATTCCCAACTTCAGTATAAACATGACTTTCTCAACATGTTAAAAAGAAAAACAATTTGTTCGCGTCAAAGAAAAAGACATTGTTTCAGTTCTGTTTACATATGTTGGCAAGATAAATGAACGATGCGCCTCAAAGTATATTAAAGTTTTTTTTCAAAAACAAATCTATTATAGGCAATAGATACACATTATTTTTTTGGAACACAGCCATTGATATATACATATATGGCTTCACAAAAAAATCCGAACCTAAAGAATATTCTACATAAACCAATTTTCTGTTAAGTTTATATATTTTTCCATATGTTATTCAAATTTATATTTTATATATAATTTTCTTTTAGATTTTAAGAATTTTAAATATCTATGAATTTTATATTAAAAAGTTAAACGGGTTATCTGAACTCGAATCCACAAAAATACCAAAAATTTTAAATATCTGAATGAAGCTGAAATTTTTAACCTCAAAAACTTGAAATTCGAATAGATCCGAATCAAATTCAAATGGATACCCATAATCCATATATAAATATTTGTTGACTTTTTTATTTTTTATTCAACATTGATATTTGTTGCTGTATACAGCAAGTGGGTCTAAATTAAATTACTTCAATGAGGTTATGTCAGTGTTGATGTAATTTCCAAAGAGGTTGTGTTGTTATGTGGTCGGGCCTTTTTGACTTGGTCACTCTACAACTCTAACAAGTAAGGTGTTCCTTTTTCTCATTACTTTAATTTATCCGAAAACACGGTATCATTCAAACCTGATCCGTGTCACTGATAAACAAATGCGCACAAGGCTGGTCAGGATCGCGGACAGGCGGTGTGTGGAAGGCCTTTAACAGTGGCTGCAAGCTATATATACGAGAACAGCTCAGAAAGTTGTTTGCGATCAAGCTTTAGGAAATTTGCTCTGATTAAATGATGCAACTATTGTAAAAAAGAACCATTTTTCTTGAGTTTAATTAAAAATTTAATTTTAAAAAGAACTAACATTTCTGTAATTGTATCAATTAGTTAATTATTTCCATAAAATAAT
The DNA here is from genome assembly GCA_932364175.1 of Eruca vesicaria subsp. sativa. NCBI lineage: Eukaryota > Viridiplantae > Streptophyta > Magnoliopsida > Brassicales > Brassicaceae > Eruca > Eruca vesicaria. Next base: position 95,072 of record CAKOAT010041114.1, read on the forward strand.
TGTATTAATTTATTAGTTCATTTCTAGCTAGAGTAGTCTCCAAGTTAGTTCTCTTGGCCAAAGCCGAGGTCTTATACCACTTGATGAATAAAAAACAAATGAACTCAGAGCAAAGAAAATGGTCTCTATTATAATAAATATAAATACTGCAAATTGCCGTAATCAGTATTATTATGTTGTGAGCAAGATCGTCTATATTCTATACATTTAAAAACACGGAATGGTAGGTATAGTCCAGAGGTTACATGCAACGGAAATGTAGGCATTTCTTACATGATACACCTATAATACAATAAACTAAGGGCAAACTGATCAAAGTTTACATGTACATCGTAAAGCCAAACAATATAAGCTTAAACATAAGTTTATATGCATTTGTTTTAGATAATCACAAGATCGAAAACAAGGAATGAATAATTCAATATCCATAAGTAAAATCGAAGTTGAGAACTTGTTAATTTATAGTTACAATTTCAGATGTTTGTCAACTGATATATAACTTATACATTTTTGTTAGATTATACTATATGGAAAAAAAAACTCTTGTTATGAATGTTCAAAAAAAACTCCTGTTATGCCATTTACTAGAGATTTGAGATGGAGAAAAAAAGAAAGTTTTTTCTAAGATTATACTATATGGTTTGTTATGTCATTCACTGGTAACAAAGTACAATTGTTTCTTGTGTTTATACTTTGACTTTTATAACCATATACTCCCTCCGTTTCATATTAAGTGTCGTTGTAGAGATTTTTTTGCGTTACAAAATAAGTGTCGTTTTCGATTTTCAATGCAATATTTATTAATTTTATTATGTAATTTGTTTTTCTATTGGTTAAAATATGGTTAGGTGTACGGGTAACTGTGTTTTTATATAGGAAATATGTAAAATTAATTGTTTCCTTAATCCGTGTGCACAGCTGTAGAGTGACACTTATAATGAAACAGAGGGAGTATATTAAATTATATATGTAAATAATGCTTCTACTTTACAGCTATAGAAGAGAATTCTTTGATTTGACTACTCCGTCAAAACAGAATTCTCATTAATTAAGTTTATTAAAATGGTGTTTAAAAGCGTCAAAGAAATATTAATATTGTGATTAGTGGACTTTGCGTGCATCGTTTTTAAAATAATCACCGATTTGACACTTAGTCTATTCTATCAACATGCTTGAAGTCTTTCTACTTTTATACTTTGACATTATACATGCGAATGCCTTTATCGATCCGTGTTTAATACAATTTCCTTTTTTGGTCGAACTCTTATACAATTTTTTTTTTTTGACATCATAGAATTTTTTATATATATATTCGTTTTATACTTGATCATGTGTATGTAATGTCAACTGATCATACATCTTTCGTTTCTGGTTTATATAATATATACCAATTAATGAATTAAGTAATCGTCGGTACGCATAAACCATATTTTTAAGTATATAATTTAGTGAAACATTTCAAAATCAGTTACGTGCTGTGCGTCTTCGAATAGTAACGCGTAAAATTTTGGGCGCCTCTTATATACACGCTTGGAAAGTCTTTGTACGTGAATGATTTTGACTTTAAGTTCATGTGTATTTTTATAGTGCACACATTTGTGATATTTTGTTGCTCGTATATATAGTCAAACGATAAAAGAAATTTATATTTGTAAATTTGTGACAAGTACAGGTGTAGACTTATCAAACTTTCTTTTTAAAATATATTTGTGGTATAATTTATTTCGCAAACAACTAAACTTTGAGGAATACAAATTTAAATATCAATATCCGTGACTAATGCTAATTTACCAGAATTAAAGAAAGTATAACTATCCGGACCTATTTTAAGACTAAGTGATCATTTCTCGTTTGGTCTTCTTTTTCTCAGGGGACTAAGTCTACAGTCTTTACTATAAAAACAAGAAGTTTGTTCTGCTCTTTTGTATTATGGATATTGTACATTTCAAATTTTCGTTCTTACTAGTATTATTAACATACACAACACACGTGTGATTTGGAGTCGCTAGCTAGACGCTAGGATTTTCCAAGTGGATGCTACTTTTTTGAGATTCAAAGGTCAATCTGACAACTGGAAGAATCTTAGACGTCAGATCAGTCCCCACCTCACACGCGGATCATGCTTACAGGCTATTATTAGCAGAGTCCCACGAGTGAATTAATAATCAACGTCGTCATTAAGTTTACTACGTTGGTCTCGTCTTCGTGTCGTATTACGAGCTGCTTCACAATTATATTCATGGACTTATCTCTACAAGTTACAACAACTCTAAACCTATAAATCATTAATGTAAAAATGATATACATTACACGCGTACTTGTATCGGTACACACACATGCATGGACCCAGATGTTGTTACTTGTTAGGTTAAAAGTGTTTGCATCAGGTTTAGTTACCAGATATGAATTGGAAGTTTTATAGTATTGCCATTTATCTGTGTTCATAGTCTTAGTGAAACAAAAGAAAAATAACATGATCAAGGCATGGATCAAATTTAGTCATTTGTATTTGAATATACAGATGTGACTAAAGAAAACAAAAGAAACATATATTTTTCATAGATTTAATAGAACAAAAAAGCAAGTATAACAAATTTGTAAACACATAAATCAAGCACAACTTCTTGGTATATCGTTATCTTTGACTCCATACACCATACACCATACACCATACACCATATGATTCATATTAGAGTCACTTTTCTCAAAATACTAAAAGGTGTTGAATACCTTAAGTTTGGAGAAAAATATTGATGATGGAGAGAGTAAAAACTGGGGGAAATAAGGTAGAGAATTCAAATAGGGTGTTAGTTGTATGTAGGGAGTGCAAATTCTCTTCATAGTAAGTATCAAATTAAATTTATACACACGGATTAAAAAAAATAATTAATTTTCCATATTTTCTTTATAAAAACACAATTACATATATACTTAATCACATTTTAACTAATAGAAAAACAAATATTATTATAGTATTGATAAATTTTGTATTGAAAGTCGAAAACAATACTTATTCTGTAACAAAACTTTTTCTCTAACGGCACTTAATATGAAACAGAGAGAATAATATTTTTTTTATAAAATAACACAATTAAAACGTATCTAGGTTTCAATTTTCCAAAATATCTAGAATTACGTTACTTAACAACGTCAACACTTAATTCACACCAATAACATTAACGCGTAAAGCATTTTTAAAAGACATTCTATAACTTCAAATATGAAGTTTTTCGTTCTCCAAAAAAGAATTAAGTAGTGAAACTTCAAATATAGAGTATCATTATTCAAAACTTCAAATTTGAAGTTTTATATTTTTATTTGTATTTGAGTCCTTACTATTATACATTATATTTATAATTCTTATATATTGTACGGTTTATATTTAACCCTTAAAATTCCTACTCATAAATATTTCAATTTTTTTTTATAAATTTAAATTTTACACATATTTTTTTTATAGAAAAAACAACAAGATAAGATTTAAAATAGTTAAAATTAGAATTAGACAACAAAAATATTACAAGACTTAATGTGGTATTTTATTTATAGTTTAATATTTAATTATATATTCCCTATTAATAATATTATATTTTAGTGTAACATTTTATTATTTAATATTGCTGTAATATTTTTATATATGTGCTAGTTATTTATAGAAGTTCTATGAATTTGAATTTGTTATGATAAATATAAGAATCATAGTATAAAATACAAATAATTTTAAAATTAAATTTGAAATTTTGCTTTTGAAACATAACACCTACTGCCTACAAATTTCATATATAGAGGTTTGCAAACTCTAAAATAGAGTGTCTATTTGAAGATGCTTTTAATCATATAAAAACAAAACAAAAGTTCATTAGTTCTCTTTATTCTCCCAAAATTTACTTTTTTTTCATAAGACAAGTTTTCATAGCAAACAAATTTTTTTTTCTAAGTTCTCCAAAACATATTACATTTTCTATATCAAAGTACGTATAATATTTTCTTCTTCCCTTTTTCCCATTTATTATTTTTTTCAAACAAATATATCATCCTTTTCCAGGTTCAAAATTTCAAATAAAACTTCCTCAGCTTCATGTAACACTTGTTTTCTCAGCAGATGGGATATTTCCCTTTGTGGGCTCAATAAATGGGCTTGTTAGTGGGCCGTAACTTGAAAGACTCGAAATGACTTTTTTGCCTATGTTAGACTACGACGTCTAACGACGTTGAACATTTCCTAATTCATCTGCTAAAACTTCGATCTAAAAAATTCTCCCAACACAACAAATCTAATGGAGAAGTTAGCGAGAAGATGGCGGAGAAGAACTCGCCGCGGCGACGACGACGACGACAACGACGATGATAAGTTCGTCCTTCCTACTTTCGACGACATCGATTCTCGCCCTATCGATACTCAAGGTCCCTTCTTCTTATTACTCTCTCCTTTTAATTAATTAATTAATTACTCAGCAGATTCGTAAACACTTTGTTTTTTTTTACAGAGCAAGAAGAGTACGTACGATCGCTCGAAGAAGCTCACGCTCAGCAAACTCGTCAATGGAAAGTAATGATGATCATCTAATAAAATTTAATCGAATTTTGAAATTTGTGTGTGTTTAAATAATGTTTCGATTCTTGATTTGTGATGTAGAGTGTGTTCGCGGTTCTTCTGATTTGTTACGGAGCTTTCTTATTCCACTCAAGTTTTCAGCAGCTCATGTCACCATGGGAGCTGGTACAGTGTTCTCCTTGGTTTCAAATTAAAAACTAAGTTTTACTTATTAGATTCTGTATTTAGAGACTTGATAGTACAAAATAAGTGTAGTTTTTGGTTTTCATTGCGTTTATTATGTAATTTATTTTTCTATTGGATAAAATGTGGTTAGGTATATAGTTAATTGTGTTTTTATATAGAAAATATGCAAAATTAATTGTTTCTTTTAATCTGTGTGCATTAAAATGACATTTATAATGAAACAGAGGGAGTATACTAAAGTTGATTACCTTTTTTGTATTCATAACACTGAGTTTGCGTGTGGAATTATTGTAACATCCCGAGTTCTGATACGTGGAAAGGTTTTTATATGTGCACATGTTTCGCTCGTGTTAGAACCACGTATAGGGATGTATCTTTATTTAAAGGTTTGTATATTGTACGTACTCTCTGTGTTTGATGGATTCTGAGGTGATGTTGTTTTTCTTGTGAGCAGCGGTATCATGCCTATTTCGAGGAAGATCTTAACTCATGGATGGTCATTTCAGCTGGTTTGTCTTACATCTCTTGTGTTCTTACTTTGAAGCCATGGTTTATTGCATTTTTCACTCGCCGTTAGAGATGTTAGGGGGTACAGCTTGTGTGGAGATTTACAGTGTAATCTCTTGTGCCAATTTGGAAAGAAACAGATATGTTGGATGTATATTAGTCTATTGCCCACTTTCACTTGGTCAATCTTTTTGCTGTATTCTGTTGATGGAATAGTGTAGAATAAATACTATTGGATTGATAAAAAAAAAATACTATTGGATTGATCTTTGTTGTTTCTCTTCTAGTATAGTTATTAAACCTATTTAGTGAAACCTTAATGCCGTCACAAGACTCTGCTACTTGATCTTCAGTATTATTTGATTTTTTTACAACAATAACAGTTTTCATGCCGAATTTATGTATCAGAGTTGATTGCTATCATGGCTTGCGGCCTCTCAATTGTCGGGCTAGTAGATAAGAAGAATGATCATAGACGGTGGTTTTGGTACTCGTGTGTTCCTGGATCTGCATTGACCATCTTCTGGCTTTATTACTTACTGAGGTAGATACACTAGAGAGTATACATTTTCATCCTTTCAGATGCCATCTTACATCTGATAGACATTCATAATTACCACTATTAGTTTTAAGAGAAGACAGTGCTCAATGTATAGCTCCAGAGATGTCGGCTCAACTCTTAGTACCACTTAATACTTGTTTATGCTGGATCAAACTTGTCAATTCGTTTTATTAGAGTGTGCTAATAATCTGTTCTCCCTCTTGGTCTAGGCTTCCAAAGTTTCGGTGGGATGTTATCTGGCTTCCATTTGGTCCCCTTTGGTTGGTGCATCTATCCTGTATTTATAACCTATATCGTATATTATATCATGTGCTTGTGACACTAATGTTTTGTATCAACTTGCTCTACTTTGAATTTTGAAGCGGAGCTGGAACTTGTCTATACGTGGACCATCTACTGGAGGAATCATCTGAAGAAGTGAAAAAGCTAAGGAACTATATGTATGCATATAAAGCCAGGTAGAGACCAAAGTCACTCCAATACACTTGAGAGTAAATCTGTGATAGCAACAGTGCAAGTTTTGATTTTTCTTTTGCTAATAGTACTAAAAATAGAATGGTTTTCCTAGATAATCTCTCATGATTGATGCAAACTATAGATTCCATGTCTCAAAGGCAACATGAAGCAGATTTCAAGTCATCAAATGTTGTTCAGTCCTCTTCTTCGATGACTTTAGTGCCAAGGCCAGAGAGACCTTAAGCAGGGATCTCAGAAACAGTGACAGACCTCTTACCAAACGGTTCAAAACCATTCTGAAATAACAATGATGATACACCATCAAAAGTCTTTAAAAGTACCAAACTTTGTTATCTTGCTGTGAGAAAGAAAATGATTTGGTTAACATTATGAAACTAAAAAAAGAAACTTGCAAACAAGTTCTCAGACTGATATTATTAAAGAGCTAGCATGAGTGTCATGATGCCTCAGCTTAAATTTTTTTGTGTATATAAATTATACAGAGATAGAAAAGAAACTAACTTCTGCTTCTAATGTCGGCATTGAGATCGATACTAAACAACCAGTTTACGATTTTAAAAGTTTTTTCAACGTTCAATGGATGCATCTGTTAGTGGGGAGGGTTTCTTTGTTTCTTCAAGGATAGTAGCCAGTGAAAGTGGAGGGTAGTAGCCGGTGATAGTGAAGCCTCTTACGACGATCTCACCTGCACAGAACCATACGAAGCAATCCAGACCAAAAAGTGCTACAGTCCCAGCCTCTTCAACCTTCGAATCCGCAAGATTTTTCCACAAGCCTTTCACGTGATCAACTTCCTTCCAGAAAGACTAAGTACGTCCAGGAATGTTGCAAACCACGTAAACAAGTCAGTCACAGCAACAAAGAAGATGTTTAAGAGTTTCCGAATTCCATATCTAGAAACATTAAAGAGACCATTAAGAAATATACCTAGCGAGACGAGTGTAGAGAAGCTGCCTAGACAGCTCAATGCTTTTCTCCACAGTGCCTGGCTCATGGATATACTGCTTGTTCTCCTCGACCAACTATTTGTAGTAAGTTGTGCACTGCTTTGACACATACTTGGATGCTTCACATGCCTTTGATTTCAGTTGTAGAAACTTAGATGCCATCTTTTTAGTAAACTCTTCCCTATGCAATTAAAATATATTTGGATTTAGCAGTCAGCCAGCCACCATGTGACATCTATATAAAGGGTAACAATTCCATAATCAAATGCAATAAAAAAATTAAGCCTTAAAAGTTGTAACAGAGACGATAAACCACATTTAAAACGATAAAAGTGTGTATTTAATTCTTTAAACGTACTGCACGGACCGTTTAAACCCTGCCTATTTAAGTTGTTATCATGCATGTTTATATACATACCGTTTAAGCTCGTTAGTTTCAGACCCACTAAAAAATTCTCATTAGGCCTATTTATGTTCTTTTTGTAAATACAATTTTTTTATTAATAGTCTTTAGGGAAAATTCCATATAAATATCCCAACTAAATTCTATTAAGCTTTTTAATACCCAAACTTTTTTACTACCCAGTTTAATACCTCAACTAATTATTCTGCCCATTTTAATACACCAACTTTTATAACTGTATCTATTTTAATACTCAAACTTTGTTTATTTTAATTAACAATACTAATAAATTTCAAACGAAATTTTAAAAAATCTCCAAAATCTAAGAAAAAATATTTAAATTTTCTAAGTTTATTTGAAGATTTAAGAAATAAGGTAAACAAACTCTGTAGAAAATTTAATGTTTTTAAAAAAAAGTTTTTGAAGGAAAAAAAATAATTTACTTTTTATTTCAAAAAAACAAACTAAATTCAATATATAAAACTTAAAAAACTTATTACAAAACTTAAGATTATAAAAAAATTATTTAATTTCGTTACTCAAACATATAATAAAATTAATTTTTTTGTGAAGTTTAGACATTTTTAAAATTTCATTGGAAACTTATTAGTATTGTTAATTAAAATAAACAAAGTTTGAGTATTAAAATGGATACAGTTATAAAAGTTGATGTATTAAAGTGGGCAGAATAATTAGTTGAGGTTTTAAACTGGGTAATGAAAAAGTTTGGATATTAAAAAGCTTAATAGAATTTAGTTGGGGTATTTATATGGAATTTTCCCTAGTCTTTATTATATATCAACATGGTTTTATTAATAAACCATTTTTATTTTATTTCAAAATTTTATAATAAATAGAAATTCAAATCAAAGCAAAACTTTTGAATTAAAAATACTTTAATTTTTATTTAATATTAATCAATTTATCATATTATAAAAATATCAACAAATTCTATTAAACACAATTATAACAAACTTTTTTTAAAAAAATACAAACTAAATATAACACACTAATTTGTTTCAAAACACAAATTAGAAAATAGGAAATTTTTAAAAAACATCACCTATACATTAGTTTTAAATACAGTATTATAATTCATCATACACAAATCTAATCTGATACACGTTTATGTAACGGGTATGCCCGTTAATGAAACATGCCTAAACAGGCTGACCTTGTATAAACACCTGTTTAATTTTACATGGTAATAAACGGGCAACAAGTCAACAATTTTATGCCATGGGCTTAAAGTTCATTTTAATATCAGTCTGATAATCAGACTTTTTTTTTTGCTTAAATTTGGGTCTGATAATCAGACTTCAAAAAGCTAAGCGAGTTCAAAGTAATCACAGAAAATAAACATGTGTGGCCACATATATGAGACCATGCTTTTGGCTTCAGTCGTGTTTGAATTTCCGGAGAGAGAGAGCTTATTCATAGATAAAACCTCTCCTTAGGATTAGTCGAGTATCCATGCTAAATAAATAAAAACACACAGAAGAGAAACCAAAAGCAATTTTGATCATTCAAAAAGGTCAAACAGCTCGATCGAAAATCAGTGTCAACAAAAACATACACTAATCATCGTATTTTATAGTTTTTTGTTCAGTAAATTGGAGAAAAGTTAAACAAACTAATAAATATAAAGTTATATAAATTTTAAACAGAACTAGTAAATATAAAGTTATATAAATTTGAATTATCAGGTATAATATTTTATAGTTTTTTGTTCAGTAAATTGGAAAAAAATATTATCCGCTTCAACATCAAAAACAAAAATTTATTAAAAATACTATAATAGACATTATCAAAAGTTTGAAGAATATAACAACTACCTATACAAAGTCATTATTAAATACATCAGTATGTCAAAAAGTAGTTCATCAAACAATAACCAAGCTATCTCATTTAGACATTATAGTTTTTTATCAAATATTATGTAAATTTATTTAAAATCTTACCATAATTAAAACAGAAAACATATAATATTTACTGTCAATATTAGTCCGTTTACAATTTAATAATTTAAACTTCATTTATGATTTATATTTTAAAAATCGATATATAGGTATTATATATAATGGATGTTTAAACACGAACTGGACGTTTTTTGGCTTTAATTTGAAAGTTTGGGGTTTTAATGGATGTTTTTCTCGTTTTAGAAAGAAACTACCTAATATTTTGTATGTAAGATATTTTCTGAATTTAAGAAGATATTTTTTGAATGTGTATAATATCGTTCTATATACGAGTTTGGTAAGACTTTCCTTAAATAAGTAAGATATCTTGCTAAATTTAAGAATATACGGGTAAGTATGTATAATATCTTTATAATATTTAGAACCTTTTTTATAAATATGTATTTAAATGTATATTTATGAATATCTTACTTAATTTGAATTATATGTATATTTAATCAGATAATCTTAAATATATATAACAGTTTTCGGAAGACTTTCAAGAAATTGATATCTAAATTTTATAAAGATATTATACATATTTAAAAAGATCTGCCTATATTTTCCGAGATGTTATATACTGAAAAATAATTTTCTAAGTATACATTTAAATCAAATTGAATAAGATGACATAAAAATTTAGAAATTTCTTCCTAAATATACATACAAATTACATTTAAGAATTCTATTTGCACATTAAAAAGTGTATTTTTGAGATTTTTTAATAAATTCAAGATATCATACACGTTGACGAATGTATTCTTAAACTCTTTTAAGAAAAATCAGTTCACTTTTAAAAAAAAAATAGAAAAAGGAAAATTATTTATGATTTTATTATTTTCGAAATTTAATTATTTATTTAGTTTTATATATTTAATAAATACTTAACTAAAATTAAAAGTGTGGATATAATTGTCATTACCTCTTTAGTGAAACCTAGTTTGCTTACTCTGAATTTTGGGTGCTATTTTGGGAAATAAAAATTAAAAAGAAACTAATTCCCCAAATAATACTGTTGCGTATTCATATTATCAATCTTAACTGATAATTAATATAAGCCTATTCAATCTTTTTAATGGTATAGTACAACAATACAAAATGGTTAGATAATAATGACAATGGCAAAAGAATTAAACTGAATCCATGAAAAAGATAAAACAAGATTTTTTTCTAGTTAAATTTTACCTTTTATAAATAATTTGATTAATTATATAGTAAGTATTTGATATTATATGCAATTAATATATTTTTTCTGAGTTTTTATAAACAATTCTGCTTGAGAAATCATCAACCATAAAACTCATGAGATACTTATCGTACCATATGCATACCTTAAAGAAAGAGACATTTGTATATCTAAAACTTACTTTATTTTTATCAAAGTATAAACCTTACTTTCTTTTCCAGTTTTTTCTTTATTTTTGCAGAAAGTATTGCTCAACCCTAGCTTTATTTACTTCGGAATAACACAATGAACAATGTTATTTCAAATTTGAAAACATATTCTTCATATCTTCATTTTCTTAAGACAAACTTTTTAAATTATAAACTGGTTTTTATTTTTTATTATTTTTATCTTTTACAAGACTAAATCATATACATTAATATGCTCTAATTAATTTCTTATTTCAATTATTATTTCCATCTAATCAGATTTTTGTATCAAATTGCATGAAAATATGAATTTCTTAGATTTTAGTTCGATTAAGAAGAATCAAAGATAAATAAACTAGTTTTATTTTACTTCAAAACACTTATGTTAGTCAACTATACAGAATTTTTATAAAATATGATATATTCTTTTGTTATTTATGTTATATAATATTTTTATGAAATGATAATGTTTACTTTATATTTAATAATTCTGTTGGATTACTATTAAAACAAAATAATTACACAATAACCAAGTTGCTTTGTTCTAGTGATAAAGGAGCTCCAGCTGGAGTGCCCGCCCCTGGGTTCGAGTCTTGACTACTGCGGAATTTATATATGTACTGCAGCATCCGAGACCGAAGACTGTTATAGGTGAGCCACATGGTGACGTCCTGGCAGTGTACTTGCTCGCTTTGGTCTCTAGTCTGGACCACTTCAGTGGGGTCAGGATACTCGGTTAGCAAAAAAATAATAATAATAATTACACAACAATAGTAAAAACATGTGTTGTTAGTAATTAATGATAAGTTGAAGTAAAATTTGTTTCATTTTTTAAAGAAACTGAATTTTTGAAGATAAAAATAAAGCCACCCATTGTAGACACTTAAAATCCTAATTCAAAATAAGTGGGCATAACTTCTACACAAGTGTAATCAATTCAGTATGGTGCGGAGATGAGCAAAACGAAACCTGATTGCAAGGCTAAGGGAAGTGTTGTTTTAAGTATCGGATATCTGGGTTTTTTAAGGTATTTGTGATTTGCTTCGAATGTTACAAATATCTAATTTTGGTATTTGCTTTGCTTCGAAAAAATACGGATATCCGGAAAAACGGATATCCGGAAAATAAATAGATATTTGCGGATATTTACGAATATTTACGGATATCTCATCTATTTTAATTAATACAAATAATCTTAAGATTTTGATACAAATTTACTTGGACAAAAATATTTTTTGCATGATATATAAAATAAAAATTAAAAAAACTAGTGAATTTACATATTTTGTAATTTTTTAAGTTTAAGTTACAATTATAATAACACAAAATTTAAGAAAAAAATAATATCATTGTCATAATTTTTTCTCTCTTTTATGTAATACTTTTATAAAAGTAATAATGTGAATAGAATTGTTCAAAATCATGTGCTAGAATACTAATTATATAATTTTATACATTTAAAATTTTAAATATAATCAAGATATATATATATATATAATCAAGATATATATATATATATATAATCAAGATATATATATATATATAATCAAGATATATAATCAAGATATATTATATATATATAATCAAGATATATTATATATATATAATCAAGATATATATATATATATATATATATATATATATATATATATATATATATATATATATATTTATATATATATTTATATATTTCTGGATCGGATCGGATATCCGCTTCCCAAAATTTTAATATTTGTGATTTGTTTCGATTATAACGGATACTGAATTTTAGTATTTGCTTTGATTCGAAAGTTTACGGATATCCAGAATTTTCGAATCGAATCAAAACGAATAACAAATCGAATCAAATATAACGGATAAAATGCCCAGCCCTAGTTTTAAGCTAGAAAGAGTGCTTTCCCGATTTGATGGTTGAGCTCTGGAGATCCTCTTTTCTCTGGTTTCGGTAGGATGAATTTTATTTTGGGTGAATTGGCCTATAATCCATAAAGAACTTGGATATTAGCAATATGCCATGGGTTTAGGGGAAAAATAGTGAGAGGAGGGAGGAGAGATAAGAGAGAAAAATGATAGATAGTTAATTTAGGGGTTTAGTTTGTATATGGGATGCAAATACTCTTCTATGTTTGACACATGGCATATAGTTAGCCGGACAAAGACATCGTTTCTTTTATCACATCTCAGGACATGTGACTTCAGAAAAATATCTTCAACGGCATAAAGATTAGTCTACATATATATAACCCACTAGATGCCAAACTTGCATATTACTGGAAGCAGAGAAAATGTAATACCCATACCCTAACGGCCTAACCACTATTCCAAAAATATCCTCTAAACCCAAAACAACCAAATCACTTCTCAAAAGTATTCAACCAGACCTCTCAAGGATGTATTTTTATGTTGACGTAAAGTTAACACAAAATATATTTGAATTACATGTTGAAGGTAGGTGATGAGTAGATATTTCGTCATGCATGTGTGGAAAAGCACATCTATATAATTAAGATAACATATAAATATAGGCCACGTAATGCTGAGTCAATCCCAGCTTTGTATTAACGGTGCATTGACTTGTCTAAGGCAACAATCAAGCTTTCATACTTTTGAGGACAAAACTCATTCATATTTTCAGGTTAAGGACAACTCTTTGTTATCGAAAAATTCAATCAAACTAGCAAAAATATCGGAAATTATAGATAATTATTTAAAATAAGTTAATAACTAAAAACACACTGAAAATAGAAATTACAAACCAGTAAAAACTACTCACATCAGAAAATCTTATCCCGGATTTTTTTTATCGTAGATTATTTTTTTTTTGTCCTAAACCTCAGATAATACAAACAGTACAAGAAATATGTACAAAAAGCCGTTTCTGAATTGGATTAATATAAAAAGATTTGTTTGAAGAAATACATAATTCCTTAACGAGGACTTAGATTTCCTCCTAATATCAAGGAGAGCTACTGTCTCTCATTCAACCCACCACTATATATAATATACCTTAAACTCGTAAAGTCTTCATCGCATTAGTTTAAGATCAAAGCAAAACCAGATTTTTTGTTCTCTTCATTATTTCTCACCGTTCTTGGAAGATGACGATCTCTATTGAGAAGCCGATGTTTGGTAAGAAACTATTCTCCTAGATTCTTAATTTTTCCAGTTTCTCTAGCAATACAATGGCAAAAGAAAACGGATTATTATTTTCTTCCATTATCAGTGAGAGCTTATTTCAAAAGAAAATATTATTTCCTGCGTAAACAACGATCTTATAGGAATTTTTTCATGGAAATTTCAGCTAAGAACCATATTATTTCGGCTTTTGGAAAAAAACAATGAATCTTCTTTCTTTTTTCTTCTAAATCTAATAATTTGCAAGAAATTTATTTATTATTTACTTTTGTTCCAAGTAGAGGAAGTTTCTGCATTCCAGAAGAAGAGCGAGAACAATACCGGAGACATAAGAATGGCCAACGAACACGATGAAGCGTTCTTAGCACCTGAGATGAATGCATTCGGCCGTCAATTCAGGTTTTTTTTTTTTTTTCTGCAGCCATATATGTAAAATCTAATGGAAAAATTATAAGTATGCAACAAAAATATTAAAAATAAAACTAGAGTTTTTATTCTTATTATTTTGGAGGATCTATATATAGAGCTGTACTCTCTACATCTTGACCTAATCAATGCATTGGTTTTGTGGTCGCAGGGACTACGATGCTGAGAGTGAGAGGCAGAAGGGCGTCGAAGAATTTTACAGATTACAACACATTAACCAAACCGTTGATTTCGTAAGAGTCTCCAAACAAATTAGGGTTTATGATTTTAGCAAAAAATATTAGGATTTATGAGACATCTAATTAAATATATGTGATTCACTTAGAGTTTATATGGGTTTTACTCTAAGTAACTGCCTAACTGGTATTCAAATTTTATGTATTTGTAGGTGAAAAAGATGAGGGCAGAATATGGAAAATTAGATAAAATGGTGATGAGCATTTGGGAATGTTGTGAGCTCCTTAACGAGGTGGTGGATGAGAGTGATCCAGATCTCGACGAGCCACAGATCCAGCATTTGCTTCAATCCGCGGAAGCTATCCGCAAAGATTATCCTAATGAAGATTGGCTTCATCTAACCGCTCTTATCCATGGTAAAATTTGTAAACACTCTTTTTATGAATTAATAAAAATATATCTAATATGGCTTTTAATTATGGAAAAAAACTAGAATATGATATGTAGAAAGTTTCGAGTTTTTTTTCGGTTTTGATTGGTTTCAGTTTTCCAGATCCGTTCTGATCTTAATTTTAATGAAAATTTAGCTGTTAAGAACATCCACTTAAAGATAATTTTGATATCAAACTGATACTTTTAAATTTATTCCGTTTTAAGTTTATTTGATTTTATTGGATTATATTGGATAAACCTAATTGTATTTACACGAATTTTGAATTTTCAGATCTTGGAAAAGTTATTACACTTCCACAATTCGGAGGACTTCCTCAATGGGCTACTGTTGGTAATTTAAGCTAAAATTTCGATTTTTTTTTTTTTTTTTGTCACGAAAAGCTAAAATTTCGATTAATCTTCAGACCGCCATGTTATATATGTTGAAACTAATTGGTTTCTCGATTTCACAAAATCATGCAGGTGACACATTTCCTGTTGGGTGTGCATTTGATGAATCTAACGTACACCACAAGGTAAATAGTTAATTCAATCTCTTTATAAAGTTCTTATTACGTAGTAAGTGTATAGATTTGTTAAAATAATATCATATACACCAGAACCGTCTCAAATAAATTTTAGACTATGTTCAAAAAAAAAATTAATGATATATTTATGATTTAATATTTTTTTTTTAAAGTTAATAACTATGTTTGATGTTTCTTTTAAACTATATGTTCTAATTTAGCAATATATCTAATTTTTTTTTAAAAAATATAATAATTTATCTATATATTTCTCAAAAATTCTTAATTTTTCCTTATTTTTTCCTTATTTTTTTAATTTTATATTTGGGACCGCTCAACTTACACATGCTATTAGACGGCTCTGATATACACTAATAATGACTAATAATAATTAACTAATCTAAAACATTTTTATTTCACATTTTTTTCACCAGTATTTCTTGGAAAATCCTGATTTTCACAACCAAGCCTACAACACCAAATCTGGCATTTACACAGAAGAATGTGGCTTAAACAACGTCATGATGTCATGGGGCCATGACGACTACATGTATCTGGTAAATATTTTTTCTTGATTTATATAATTTATATATCAAATATTTTCCAAATATTAAATTGATTTTATTTCAATAAGTTGAATGATAGTTTATTTGTTAACTATTCTATGTTCAAACCCGATTATAAAGTGAATCTAGTGCCTAATGGTTAACTAATAGTATGTATTAATTAATGGTTAACTATTATATTCCTAGGTGGTTAAGGAGAATGGAAGCACCTTACCGTCAGCCGGGCAGTTCATAATTCGATACCATTCATTTTACCGTAAGTATTTCGATTACTTTTTAATGATTTTAGATAACATTATAAATTAATATTTAAAAATAGTAAGTTCAGTTTAGTTAATTAATTAATATATCTACAGCATTGCACACGGCTGGAGAATACACACACCTTATGAACGAGGAAGACAAAGAGAACCTGAAGTGGCTACACGTTTTCAAGTAACTACATTTCTAAACACGATTAACTAATTGAGTCGTAATAATAACTAGAACCTCTAAGTTGCTAAATATTATTTTTATTGTACACAGCAAGTACGACTTGTATAGCAAGAGCAAAGTTCATGTTGATATCGAGAAGGTCAAGCCTTACTACATGTCCCTTATAAGAAAAGTGAGTATATACTGCATATTGTTATACAAAAAAGTAATTATACAGGAAATAATTTTTTGAAAGCACATTAATATTTCTTGAGTTTAGAACTTATTATTCTTTACTCTATGTTGAAATTTTACAGTATTTTCCGGAGAACTTGAGGTGGTGAAAATATGGAGAGAATAAAAAAACGGGCTATGAAGTATCATTATTAATGTGAATCTACGGCATAATTGTATTATATATTATTACATATCTATCTTATGTTAATTAGTTTAAGTGTAATCACAATCATCCATAGCGATTAAGAGTATGTACGCTGGGGTTGATATATAAGTTCTAAGATGATTTATAAGATAAAAATAAAACTTGTTTTTACTTTAAAGTACATACGACTGGTGAACTCATTTTACTCAAGATACAAATAATGTGTATACAATATTGGAGTTTATCAGTGGAAACGCATATACATGCATATATATATATATATAAATGTATTTTAATAGTATTCTGAAACACTAATACATGTATTTTAATAGTAGTCTGAAACATCATGCTTTCTCTCTTTGAGACAACAACAGTAACAAAAAGGAGTTATTTTCATTGCAGGCAGGGCTGGCCCTGGGCAATGCCTAGTGAAACATTTGTTTCAGGCCCCCAAAAATTTTGTAGAAAATTACATGAACATAAGCCCCCAAAAATTTTTTTAAGCCCCCAAAATTTTTTTTACTTAGAAATCGCCACAGGCCCCCAAAATCTCAGGGCCGGCCCTGATTGCAGGTCACATTGTGACTTTTTATTACACGTGAGAGCACATTGTGCTACTGAGGCACTTTTTAGGAGTTAAAGACTTATTTATCCTTTAAAAAGTGAAACTAAAAAGGGTATTGCAGTAATTGGGCAATTCTTTCTAGTTGGGCTGGTTAGCTTATTTATTTATTTATTTTTGAAAATAGGGTTTAGGTTGGTGGACGTGAAACGTAGGTAAAATTGATTCACACGGGTCTGGGGAAAAAATAATTCTCGTCAGATTATTTTTTTTTCTTCAGCAACAATAAAAAGCAGAGAAAAGATGAAGAAGAAATTTTTTGACCAAAGATGTTGTAACGGTGGAGACTGCGATGTCGCAAAAGAGGAGAGATTTAAAGGGCAAAGAAAAAAGTTAGATCCATTTATTGTTTACATCTCGACTTGTTCGGGTATTTCCGGTTGCTTCCATCTCGATTCTCGATGTGAGGTATAGATTCACAAATTTTTGGGTTAGTGTTTTGATTCTGAGATTTTGTTTTTGGGATTAAGGTTTGAGATTTCAAATTTGGGATTTGGATTCGAGATTTTGATTTTGGGATTAGGGTTCTATTTCAGAGTTTTTTTTGTTTTCTATCGGTTTTACAGAGGTGGCGGTGAATGAAGAAAGCTTTCCTAATTTTTGGATTAGGGTTCCAATTTCATAGTTTTCTAAATGATAATCGAATTGTTTAAAGATGAATTTTATTTTGGCTAAAAAATGTGTATATTGTTTTTAGTGTACATGCGTAAAATAGCGTATAGTTGTTTGTGTGGACATCGAGTAGCATTAGAGCAAAATGTGATGGCCATTGATTTTAGGAATTCAAATCCATGTGTGCTATGTTTAACTTGTATGGGCTCTTGAATTTCTACAATATTTCAGGTGGATTCAAATCCGTGTGTGGTATGTTTAACATGATAATGTGTACACACATACAAAGAAAGCAAGATTATATACATGGACAGTTCAGCAGCAAAAATGTACATGCTACTCCTTTGAGAAGTCAAATCTGTGTATAAAATACGTGGCTGCTAATTTTGGTTCTTGAATGTATACTCTTTGTCAGGTGAAGCATGATTGAAGTGTGGTTGTGTGTGCTATATATGTCACGGTAATGTGTACATGCGTTGATATCTTGTGATTTTCATTGAATTAACTAACCATTTCTTATGCATATTGGAGTTTAGGATTGCATAAAAGCATTATTAGGTTGCATATCCATTTGCATTTGTTTGCATTAGGTGATGGAGTACCTTAAGAGGCTTATAAAGGAGTTTGAAGTGGTTTTGGTTCAAGAAAGGCTGAAATGATCAATTGGCGAGTTCNGTTGATATCTTGTGATTTTCATTGAATTAACTAACCATTTCTTATGCATATTGGAGTTTAGGATTGCATAAAAGCATTATTAGGTTGCATATCCATTTGCATTTGTTTGCATTAGGTGATGGAGTACCTTAAGAGGCTTATAAAGGAGTTTGAAGTGGTTTTGGTTCAAGAAAGGCTGAAATGATCAATTGGCGAGTTCCAAAGTGTCACAGCGAGGTCTGAGAGCGAGGTCAAGGGGTCGCGGTCTCTTGAGCGAGTTTCAGCGCGGGGTCTCACCCGACCTTTAGACCCCGCTCTGGACAGAACTTACCCGGAGATGAGTCGTGCATCAAGTGCCACCGCGGGGTCACACAGCGACTAAGGAGGGTCGCTCCAGGTTGAGCGTGCGCCAGCGCGGGCTTTTCACCCGACCTTTAGACCCCGCTGTGGACAGGACATCCGGAGAGCATCAAGCAAGTGTTGGAGCGAGGTCACACACCGACCTTGGGAGGTCGCTCCAGCTCAAGCGGGCACCAGCGCGGGTTCTCACCCGAGTTATGGGGGTCGCTCCGGCACTATTCACACTCAAGTTTATCTTTTATTTTGGGCCTAATTAACCTGTGAGTTAAGCCCATTAGCGTTTTTAAGTACCATATAAATACCTTTAAGCATGTTTTTAGGGATCTTATCTTGTTTTCTCTCCTAAACACTTGATACTTTGGTGAAAGTTTATTCCTTTAATCTAAGTTTTCATCTTTCAAAAAGAAAAAATAATGAAAAAAAATGAAAAAAAAAAAAATTGAAAGATGAAAACTTAGATTAAAGGAATAAACTTTCACCAAAGTATCAAGTGTTTAGGAGAGAAAACAAGATAAGATCCCTAAAAACATGCTTAAAGGTATTTATATGGTACTTAAAAACGCTAATGGGCTTAACTCACAGGTTAATTAGGCCCAAAATAAAAGATAAACTCGAGTGTGAATAGTGCCGGAGCGACCCCCATAACTCGGGTGAGAACCCGCGCTGGTGCCCGCTTGAGCTGGAGCGACCTCCCAAGGTCGGTGTGTGACCTCGCTCCAACACTTGCTTGATGCTCTCCGGATGTCCTGTCCACAGCGGGGTCTAAAGGTCGGGTGAAAAGCCCGCGCTGGCGCACACTCAACCTGGAGCGACCCTCCTTAGTCGCTGTGTGACCCCGCGGTGGCACTTGATGCACGACTCATCTCCGGGTAAGTTCTGTCCAGAGCGGGGTCTAAAGGTCGGGTGAGACCCCGCGCTGAAACTCGCTCAAGAGACCGCGACCCCTTGACCTCGCTGTGACACTTTGGAACTCGCCAATTGATCATTTCAGCCTTTCTTGAACCAAAACCACTTCAAACTCCTTTATAAGCCTCTTAAGGTACTCCATCACCTAATGCAAACAAATGCAAATGGATATGCAACCTAATAATGCTTTTATGCAATCCTAAACTCCAATATGCATAAGAAATGGTTAGTTAATTCAATGAAAATCACAAGATATCAACNGAACTCGCCAATTGATCATTTCAGCCTTTCTTGAACCAAAACCACTTCAAACTCCTTTATAAGCCTCTTAAGGTACTCCATCACCTAATGCAAACAAATGCAAATGGATATGCAACCTAATAATGCTTTTATGCAATCCTAAACTCCAATATGCATAAGAAATGGTTAGTTAATTCAATGAAAATCACAAGATATCAACTCCCCCAAACTTGCTCTTTACTTGTCCTCAAGTGAACATTTCAAGAACTTGTTAGAGAAGAGGTTTGAAGATGGGAACTCATAACCAAAAGAAACACTTCTTAGTACTCAACTTAAAATCCTAAGGGAAACATAGCAAATAGCATGAACACACTTTCTTATTGTACTCTAGCTTCTCTAGGCCTATCTTGGTACTCTTATGTCTTTAAACAAGATGCAACACTTTTCAATCAACAAGTTACTTCAACCAACTCTCACATTCATTCATACACACACACACAAGGTGAAGTCTCACAAATGGGCATATGATCTCAATCATTTGGCTTGGTGAGCAAAAAGGTTTAATGTGAAACAAATAGGGGTTCAAATACATTCTTTTATGGTGGCTTACTCTCAATATTAGTAGCTAGATCATTATGCAAAATTTATCTAAGAAAAGGAGCAATTCATGCATACAGTGACTTGTTCTCATCATTCTACCCCTTTCTTAAGCAATTCTAAGCTCAAACATTCTTCTTTCAAAGCCCCAAAAACCCATAAGGTTACACATCTTAAACTCTCACCCAAATGAACACACTTAACCTTTTGTTTTTAACCAACTAGGGATTCTTTCTCAAACTTTCATACTTAGCTCTCAATTCCCATCTTATTTCATATTTTCTTGTCTATCCCAAATCTTTCTTTTCATTTTTTTTATTGATTCTAAAGGGATTTTTCTAAAGGATTTTAGAGCTTTCAAACTTCATTCTCTCTTTTTTTATATATATCCCTAGTGGTTTTTCTTTTCTTTTTCTCACTCTTTTCACTCTTTCCTTTTCACCTCACATTCTCAAGATCTTAATCCAAATTTTAAACCCAAATAATATCCTAAGTGCTAGCCAAAATGAGGTCCTAATGCTAGCATAAGATAAGAACAACTCATTGTCGCTCCTAATACTCTCAAGATTTTGCACATGACTAGCTTTCACAAAAAGGCCTCACTCAAGCAAATAAATGTTGGCTTCAAGGAATGGTAAGGGTTTGAGGGTATGGAGGTGCCATTTGGGTTAACAAAGAGTGGTAAAATGGAATAAGATAACCCAAATGTGTATAATCCATGACTAAGTATGCAAGTGCCCATTTGCAAGAGAATTTAAGTTCATTCACTTCAAG
>CAKOAT010041114.1:117328-127627 GCA_932364175.1 Eruca vesicaria subsp. sativa
CGCTTCATGCGCCTGTACTGCTTCGCAGAGAGAGGACGGTTGAGCTCTTGGTAAGGATCTCTCGTCAAGTCAAGAGGACGGGGTTGTGGAGCTGATGTTTCTCCCAAGACAAAATCTGCAGATTTGCAGCCTGCTACACTTCCTTTGACCAATAAATCAGCAACCTTCTTCATAAACTGAGCAGAAGCTGCAGCTTGCCGTTTAACTGTCTTCTTAAGCTCTTTGTATTTGGCCTTAAGCTTGTAGTAAGCTCTGTCTTGAGACTTGTTCCACCTTTGGAGCTTGTTGATGTAATCATGAGCTTCCCGGACGGGACCGTGAGGTGAAACATGATTGAAGTGTGGTTGTGTGTGCTATATATGTCACGGTAATGTGTACATGCGTACAAAGAAGAATGATTGTACACATGGATAGCCTGAGATACGTTTACAAAATGTACACGGTCGGAGTATGAAGATAGTAGTTAGGTGAGAGGATGAAAACCTTTATGTTATTTTCTTTTTTGAGGATAGGTCTTTTGAAACATTGATGTATTATAAGATACATATGTATGTAGGAATATTATGTTAGATTTGTATTGGTAAATTTAGCAAGGAAAACTAATAGAAATAGAAGGTAACAAAGGAACATGTCCACGTTAACATCATTCATGTTATGAGGCTCCCTTAGGACATCATTTAGCGTAAACTGTACATATGAACATCATTCATCATAAGATGTACATAAGAAGAAAACATGTAGACAAACTTTCCAATATGGTAAGGAGTATATGTGTACACAAACAACGATTTCCAAATACATTGTACGTTGTAAACGTGTGTACAAAAACACAAATTTTCATATATATATATATATATATATATATATATATATATATATATATATATATATTACCATGCATGTACATAAATGAAGATGTACATATGGACATCATTCGTCGTAAGATGTACATAAGAAGAAGACGTGTACACAAGTTTTCACCTATGGTTAAGGGGTAGGCGGGTACAAAAACGACGATGTACATCTGTACGTCGTACATTGTAAACACATATACAAAAACAACAATATCCTCATGTACATTGCAAATGCATGTAAATAAATGAAGATGTACATAAAGTTAGCTGAGTAGAACATTAACATCTAATCCTGATTAGAGTAGAACAGTTTTACGGTATAGCTTCTCGAGTACCTCCATGAACAAGACCGACACTTACCAAGATAAACATTTTTGCACTTCCATTCTTCTTAGATCCAGATTCCCTTCTTCCCTTATTGTTAAATTTCACTATAACAACTATTTAGAAAATTATGGGGTAAATGGCAGTTTCTACGGTTCTGATAAATGGGAGAATGAGATTTGTTTTTCTACTTTACACTGAAGAAGAACCAAAGAAGAAGAGATAGAATGTAGGAGGGAGGTGAAAGTGGATAAGTGATGCTTGATCTGAGCCATCGAAAAGAAAAGGATTTAATCGAATGGTTGTGGTTACAAAAATCTATATGTCTTATCCATATCTGCAATATTAAATCCTAGCCATAGGATGTGTTTTTATATCAATGGTTGGGACAAAAACTGCCAACTGTACAAAAACTAATTTTTTTATTTTGCTGCCTTAAGATTAGAATGTAACGATAAGAGAAAGGAATAGTTGAGACAGAACAAGAATCGGAGTGAGTTGATGTGAAAAGTGTGTATGTATAACAATGTGTCCTATACTGAAATTAAAGATGAGGAAAGTGACCCGCAGTGATAATATTTCAACAAAAAGAAGGGCGTCAAAAATGTGTTACATGCACAGATATTTGATACCCTTATTTTTATAACTGATGTTTTTTTTTTTTGAAAAAGGGCATATCTATAACTGATCAATGTTGAGCATAAGAGGAGAAAGAAAACATGAATAACGTGCACAGAGGAAAATGTATTTGATACCCTTCTCTTTTTGTAACTGGTTTTGAGCAGAATAGGAGAAAGAAAGCATATGATATGTTTCAGATACTATTAACTATTAAGATACATGTATTAATGTTTGCTTTGATTTTGACTGAATACTATAGAAATGCCGACTTCAAAAAATCGATTAAAAGAAAAATTTCTTTTGCAGCATTCTTATTACCGGCGTATGAGGACTACATTACATACATAATGAATGAAAAGGAGTATTTGAGAACACAACACTGAGATTTTGCGGGATATAAATAATTTAGTGTAAGTTTTGATATAATATTCTTCGTACAAATTCGAGAACCAATATTTAAATATGGAGGTTATAGACAAATATTTCATTTATCTATGTCTAAGACCGGTCCTCACTATAGATGTACGTTTTACTAAAGAACACAAACAACACCTAGGGGTAAACACACACACACAAACAAGAGTGATTTAGTGAACTACCCATATTTGAAGTTCAAATTAGTAAAATACCATTGATTGGACATGAAGGACACTGACACAACCATTTGGCAAAGAAATGCCGAGAATGCTCTTTCTCTTTCCTCTCATTAACACGAAGCCTAAAAACACTTGTTAACATATAACACTTCTGTCAACGTCTACAATATTTGTTAACAGCCAACACATTTATTACCGCGAAGCGTAAAAATAATTGTTAACAGTTAACACTTCTGTTAACGTCTACAATATTTGTTAACAGCGAACACATTTATTAACGCGAAGCGTAAAAATAATTGTTAACAACTAACACTTCTGTTAACGTCTACAATATTTGTTAACCGCTAACACGACGTCGAATCTAAAACCCAAAAAATTGATATCATCGAAAAATTGAGGATTCAAAGCCACTTATGAAAAAAATAATGAAATTTAAAATTTAATTTAATATAGAATGATAGATATTTGTAAAATAATTAGGGATTGGAGAGAAAAAAATGTCAAAATTGAGGATTCAAAGCCACTTATGAAAAAATAATGAAATTTAAAATTTAATTGTATATAGAATGATAGAGATTTGTAAAATAATTAGGGATTGAAGAGAAAAAAAAAGAGGGGAAATGTCAAAGAGAAGAGAGAGAGTGTAGAGAAGGGCAAAATGGTCCAAATAAAAATAATTGTCACATCATGGGCAATTCTCTAATTATAGTTGCCAAATAGGGCACTTTAGCCAATTATCTCCACAAACAATGAAACAACACATGACATATCTCCGAATTCCAAAGCATGAATCTTACATACACAAGCTACTTTATTATTACAATGCATTTTAGATCATAACTCTGAACTTGAGACCAGAATCTTTGAGTTTCTCCTCCATGATCATGTCCATTTTGTTCCCCATTTCTGGAGTTCGATAATTCTTCCAGTCACCAACTATCCCTTCGCGGAAATGGTTCTTGTTCTCAAGACCATTGACAGATTCCCCGGTCATGTTAACCTCCAAACTTTCTCAGCTTAGAGACAGAGAGCACATCTCCAAGATCTCATCCACACATCCATTTTTTTCTTCTTCCTAAGAAAAGGGACAACCCAAGAACTCTGCAAGCTTACTTGAGCTGACCATGAGGATTAGTTTTCAGACACCTGTCCTCTTCTTTACTTTAAATTATCATAAAATATAATTAGAAATTAAAATTGAATTTGGTTTATAAACGAATATAAAAAATTCAATATTTTAATCATATTCACTCATAATAAAAATGAAATTGATTAATTTTAAAATACATTCTACTAATAATTTTAAAAGATTTGTTTATTATATATATATATATATATATATATATATATATATATATATATATATTCTATTAAAAAAAATTCAAGATTTCTTTTATGTGTGATATTTTTATTTAGACTATATTTTTTTTTTTTATATATATATATATATATATATATATATATATATATATATATATATATATATATATATATATATATATATATATATATATATATATATATATTCTAGCAAATTTGTTGAAAAATATTATAACAAGATCTTAATTGTCAGAAATTGAACATAAATATTTTCACTAATTTCATAATTAGTCATGAAATGTTATTATATATTAATATAGATTTATATATATATTCAAATATATTTTATAAAATGAAAAGAATAAAATTATATCCTAACTTATCTTTTTTTAATAATATCCATCATTTTGAAAGAAAACAATTATATTGAACTAAATATGATAATTTTGTTTTGAAATTGATAAGTTAATATATTTATATTAATAAATATACAATATTTATTCTAAAATATAATATGTTCGTAGAACGGATTAACATTCATAAACTATATAATTCATGTATAAAAGTCAGTTTATCTAAATTTTTTATATATAGTAATTTATTATATAAAATAAATAAATATAAAAATTCTAATCTATCCTTTTGAATTACGGGTTTCGATCATAATGAATTATAAACAAAATAATTTTTAAATATGTTGTTTCTTACATAAGAATTTTGTTTAATAATCAAGCGCAAATTCAATAAAAAAAAATGTATAATAAAAAGAAACATATATATGTGATGATTTGAATTTACAACATATAAAATATAAAATTATTATACTTTAAATAATTATACAAACATTAAAAATGTATATTTTAACCCGTAAAAAAATATTTATATAGGTCAAAATCTAGTATATATTAAGTTTTCTATTTTCTCATGAAGCTACCTAAACAAGTGGTGCACCAAAAATTGACACATTATCACTCATTTTAAGAATTTAGGAATATTTTTTTTCATTATCAAGCTATATATTTTAACAATATTTTTAATAGTTCTTTTTTTTTTGAAACAATATTTTTAATAGTTCATAAAAACAATTTCTAATCATATTCTAATTATAAGTCTCCTTTTTGGTGATGATTATCATCTACAAATATACCATATTATGAAATGTTTAAATATGAAAACTAATTTATATTATATATATATTTTAAATGAATATGTATCAATTGTTATTTTTAATCATTTAAATATATTAACATAAATTTAAATTTAAATGAATATGAAAAGTCATTTTCCAATATTTTAATCTACATACTAAAGTTTGGTTTCAGCAAACTTTACTAAAATATGAAGTCATGCAAGAGCTTTGGAGAGCAATTGGATCAGAGCTGCAAAAGGGTACCCACCGTCCCAATACTACAGTCTACATGAAAGCCACAAGAACAACTTCAAGTCATTCCAATTCAAGATTAACCGTAAAACGCTTTCATGATGATAAAGTCAATTCAAAGACATGACAAAACGACCTTTCTGGTTCAGGTTAACTTTGTATTCATTTGTAAACAAGGTTGTAAAAGTTCAGTGAAAACAAGAGAGAATATAAAGTTGAAGAACACAAAAAACATGGTTCAAATCGTTCGCTGTAAGTTTAGTTCGTTAATTTATTTTTAATTATTTTAAATTATTAATATAATTGAACTAATCCGTCTTTTATTTTTTCTGGTTACAGCAAAAGTATCGTTGGTCTATTGGGATTCACCAGCGAGTGAAGAAGGAGTTTGAGGCCAAGGCAAGAGCACGATTGCTCGACACGGTCTACAACTNGTTTAGTTCGTTAATTTATTTTTAATTATTTTAAATTATTAATATAATTGAACTAATCCGTCTTTTATTTTTTCTGGTTACAGCAAAAGTATCGTTGGTCTATTGGGATTCACCAGCGAGTGAAGAAGGAGTTTGAGGCCAAGGCAAGAGCACGATTGCTCGACACGGTCTACAACTGGAAGGGCGACTATGAGGTATATATTTATAAATTATAATATATATATATATAGTTTTAAAAATATTAAATATTGACTTTAATTCTAACTTTTTAATTTTTAAATCAGGTGAATGGTTACGAGGCCGGGAAATCCGATTGCCTCACAACCACGGTGTGGAATGGCCTCATCAGCTATTGGACGTTGCCGGACTCGGTCAGAACCTCCAACACAAACTCCGGGAACCGCATGACCAAGGATGAGCATGGCAACACGAAGGTGCTTCACACCACGGGTCGAAAACCTCACGGGGAGTTCGTCTAGACATGGTAAGATGATTTTTAATATCAATTAAATTTTTATTTTATTTGAATATATTCCAAATTAATATTTAAGTTTATAAATTAATTTTAGGCTAAGGAGACTGTTCTTCCATCTCTGAAAGACCTTTACGAGAGGACCCACCGGAACAAGGCTGGGCAGTTTGTAGATCCTGCTTCTGAGCGGATCTACAACGAGCTTGTTGCCCGAGTTGACGAACGCCAATATATAAACACAGCCAATATATAATTAAGAAGAGAGATTATGAACACGAAAATGTGTTATGATTGTTCAGCCACAAAGAATCTGAACCGAAGCGGAAGCTGTAATTATAGATGCCAACCCCTTAAGCATTCGGTTCTTCTTTCCCAAACGAGTTGATTCTGGAGAGAATGTCGCCGTCTTCAAACAAATAGAATTTTTCAGTACATATGCTGCCATCTCCCTATTTTGTTGTTTTCCTCTGTATCCGAACCACTCAAAAGCCTCAAGACTGTGCAATAAACACTCTGGAACAGAACTCGGCGGCTTCCAACCAGTGGGGATATCTTTGCCAATATAAAAATTCTAAAGACCATGGACATAGTTAACAAATCAACAAAATAGTCAGCAGAAAACACAAAATATTGGAAAAACTTAAACGGGATATAAAAGTGTATTTTAAAAGACCACATACATCAGTGAGTTTGAGAAAACGTAGTTTGGGAGAATCTTGGAGCATACAGGTAAGTAGATCCCACCAACCTTCAGCAAATGTATTCAAGTCTAGATGGACAAGCTGGTTGAAGATTACACCGGAAGGATTCACAACCTGTTTCATATTTTGATATTACCTCTGTAAGTAATATACAATAATATTGAGAGGACGATTTATTGTTAATCTATAGTTTGATATTACCTCTGTAAGTTGTAGCATTGGCGTAAGACGACAGACAGAAGTGAGAGCTTTCAGAAAGTCGTGGGTACTAGTATCTGCACAAAAGCTAACACGTGCCGTTACCAGCTCAGGCATGTTTTCAATTTGACGGAAGTTGCAACTTGCCCAATCTGTAATATCAAGGTACTTCAAAGAAGGGACATTTAGCACATACGTCCCACGTGTTCCAGGAGTTATATGGGACATATGTAGCCTTTGTAAGGAAGGCACCGCGACAGTGACATCCATTGGTGAGCGTTCAAAAACATTTTTCACAGACAATACTTCAAGAATTGGACAACCGGATAAAAGTCTTTGAAGAGACGTTTTGTTTGCGTAAGTGACAGCGTTAAGGCTCAGAGTTTTGAGAGAGGAGAGACGAACGTGAGAAGGAACATCCAGAGAAACGCAGCTTATGAGTGTCAATCTCTGAACTCTCTCAGAGGTATTATTGGACGAACGTATATCAATATGCAGCTCACACAGATGGCGATTAACTGCAAGATTAATCAATATTCCAATATCTACAGAGGGACAGTCAAGACCGAGACTCAGATGCAAATGTTCTAGAACTGATGCCTTGTTTGATAGGAAAGACCTGTAAACAAACTGCGTGAAAAGCTTGTAATCTCCATTGTGATTGCTATCGTCGTATTTAAGACCTGGAACTAAAGTCCAAAGAGAACGCCATCTTTTGGACAAAAGACTCGTGGCCATAACATCTTTTGTCTTGTTCAGTGACAATATCTGCAAGAGCAAATCATCCGGAAGATGACTGATGCAGTCCATGTAAGAAATTAGTCTACGGTTAGAGCCTGCAGATTGGAGAAACCTAAAGGGTTCATAAACCGTAGTGGAGAAAATAAAATGAAAACAACAATAACAACAGTTATGGAGATTACCCTTGTAGTTAGCAAGGAGAGGGGATGATTCACAATCTTAATTGTCAGAAAAGTTTTGATACTAATACAAATTAGATTAAGTTTTCTCCTCAAAAGTTTAGTATTTAAAAATAATTACATCAATACAAAAAAAGACAGCTGTGGAAACTATATCTTGCCTTCTGCTAAAAGGATTTCTAAAAGGAAACAAATCTCACATTTTTCTTCTTACTTATCTTACTTTACTAAGAAATATTAAAAACTTCAAAACATTTGGTCATTTTATTTTTTGATGACTATTTTTGTAACAAAACCTTAAAAAGAACTATTTAAGATGATTTTCTTCCATTTGTTTAATGGTCATTTTTTTTATTTCAGATTCAATTAAAGCTATTACACCAATACAAAAAAACAGATGTAGAAATGATTTCTTGCCCTCTGCTAAAAAGTTCATCAAACGGAAATGAATCTGACATTTTCTTATCTTAAATCTATGATATTATTATTTTTGAGATATTTATTATTATTAATCTATTAAATTAAAGTCTTATGACTTTTATGTATGATTTTTATTTGGATCACTCCTTGGAAAATTTTAAGTTATAATAAATTAAATATAATATATATTAATATTTTTACATTTTATTTGAAATATAAATTAAAAAATTTTCTATTTGAAATTCTAAGAAAATATTTTAAAATTTTTTTAAATTTTTGATTTTGTAACTAAATTAATTTAAATTAACTTTAAAATAGAATTAGCAATTAAAGTTAATTCAAGTTTGATTTAAAAGCAGAAAAAATAAATTCTTAAAATATTTTAATTATATCTTACTGATGATGACAATTTAACTTATTATTTTTTCAAAATCATATTTAAAGATTTTCTTCTATTTTTTTAATACTCAATTTTATTTCAAATTGAAAACAAAGATATTAAAATATAGGGGTTTTTGCAAATTTGACTCAAAACTCATGGTCAAACACAAAACTAACTTCTTCTTTTAACTCATCTTGTTTTTCTCCTATCCACCCCACATCTTCATTTTATTTACGAAAATGCCATTAAATTTTTTTTTTTACTTTTTTCGAAAATTGCCTTTTTACTCTCTCAACCTCATCATCTTCAAGTATTTACAACATTGCCATGAATACTCCCAACAACCTTGTACAACCCAACAACCTTGTACAACCAAGGTTTAAAGCTTTTAATGCACTTAAAATCGATACTCATACTCTCTTTCTCAATTGTTATGAACTAAAAACAACATCTCCTTCACTTTGTCTCCATATTCATGCCAAAAACCCAAGCTTTTGATAGCAATTTTTTTATGGTTGTAGAGCCATTTAAGCATACAATTGTTGGTGTGTTACTTTCGTTCGATGTTCTGGGTGGTTGGAGAAGACTCTGTGTGCAAAGGAAGTCATCTCACCTAGTTTAAGGTTTGAAATTGAATTTTTTTCCAGATCTCTTCGCGTAGAAGACTTACCCGTAAGTCGTCTGGATGTAGAAGACTTACGGATAAGTCTTCTGGTCAAACGGACGACTTACTTCTAAGTCGTCCAGCNCAATTCAAAAATAAAACTTAAATTTTTAACTTCTCCAGACGACTTAATTAAAAGTCGACCGCTCAGACGACTTAGATTAAAGTCGTCCAGGATAATCAAAGTCGTCCAGAATATTTTTCGAGTTTTCTGGTCAAACCTTGCTTATTCTGGACGACTTTAACATAAGTCTTCTGATCAGACGACTTCTAATTAAGTCGTCCGGAGAAGATAAAAATTTAAGTTTTATTTTTGAATTGCAAAACTAATCTGAGACGACTTATAATTAAGTCGTCTAGATTTAATAAAATATTGAAATTTTAACTTTCTCAGGGAAGACTTAATTATAAGTCGTCCAGAAAAAGTCAAATATCTGACACAATTCGGTCAAAAGCAAAAGTAGACCGTTTTATCTAGACGACTTATAATTAAGTCCTCTGGATATTTTTTTTTAACAAACAAAGCTGGACGACTCAGAAGTAAGTCGTCCCATTTGAATTTCAATTGCAAAAATGATCTCAATGGGCGACTTAGAAGTAAGTCGTCCGAACGACTTACGTGTAAGTCATCCGGACGACTTACGTGTAAGTCATCCGGACGACTTAGTTCTAAGTCGTCCAGACGATGTTTAGTAAACTTTCATGAAATTCTCTATGTTTACTAATGTGTTTTATTTTGAATTTTTGCAGATGATTCGTCAGTTACGTGCAGTGTATGGAGAATGGTTGTTGAAAGATTGCCGTTGGGATTTCGTGGTTGATGATCTCAAAGGAGCAAGATTGTTTTTATTGAATGAAGATTCAACACATGCTGAACTTGTTGCAATGGCACAAGAAGATTATAACCTGGACATGAGCACAGTCACTGTGGAGATTAGATACTCATTACCAGCAGAAATGATGATGGCTCCAGACACCCCTCCCATTCATGTTACAAGTGATAGACAAGTTC
>CAKOAT010042225.1:0-18060 GCA_932364175.1 Eruca vesicaria subsp. sativa
AATCTCCCTAACCCATGAATTCAAAAGGTGATTTACTCACTAATCATCATGATTACTCTTAAACCTATGTTAGATTCAAGCTTAATCATGTAGATGATGAAATAGAAAAGTAAAACAAAGGTTTTTCAATGGTTTCTCTTCAAAGAACAAAGATTATCTGCCTGGTAGGCTACAAAGAGTACTTAAACTTAGGTTTTTCCAACTCAAAACATAAAAAACGAAATTGCAAAAAGGTCCTCAAAAGCAAGTATTTTCGTCCAAACATAAACGCACAGCGTGGTCACAACCCCGCTGCCACAACCCCGCTGTGGGGTGTCTTCTTAGCCGAGCGGCCCCCTGACTCCGCCCCGGGGGTCCGCTGTGGTCTGGGCCGACCCCCTGACCCCGCTGCCATGACCCCGCTCCAGGATGCCCGAACATGATGGATATGCCTCTGGTAAATTGGTCATAACTCCTTCATTACATCTTCAAACGACTTGAAACCACTTCCATTAGAAAGCTAACTCAATTTGCTGTGTCTCCAAAAAATCTTAGCAACAGAATATTTCTTTAAAGGCTCCATCCATGCTCATCTTTCAGCCTCTTTTGGATCACAATGCTCCTAAACATCTCAAATCACTCCATGGCACATTCCAACACCTAATAAGGACAATGAATGCAAAATGCAACCTAGACATGGCTAAATCCTAATCTATATGATGAAAATGCTCATGGATGAATGGGTAAAACAATGCAAATATGCAAGATATCAACTCCCCCAAATTTGTTCTTTACTTGTCCTCAAGTGAACTTTCTAGAACTTATGGGAAAAGAGGTTTGAAGGTGGGAGCTCATAGCCAAAAGAAACACACCTAACAACTCAACTTAACATCCTAAAGAGACATTCCAAGTAGCATGAGCACACTCTCTTATCACACTCTCTTATCACACTCTAGCTTCTCTAGGCCTATCAACACACTCTTATGCCTTTAAGTAAGATGCAATACTTTTCAATTTACAAGTCTTTAAACCAGCTCTCACATTAGTTAACACACACACACACAAAGTGAATTCTTACAAATGGGCAAATGATTGAGATCATTTGGATAGGCAAGCAAAAGTTCTAATGAGAATGAAAAGGAGGGTTTAAATACATCAATTTTTTAGTGACTATCACTCAAGAACAAGGAGCATAATCATTATGCAAAATTTATCTAAGACTAGAGGCAACTCATGCATACATAGTCTTATTCTCATCATTCTACCCTTTTCCTATGTGATCACAAGTTCTAACCCTTTCTTTTTCATCCCATGACCCAAATAAACTTTTACTCACATCACTCACCAATGAACAAATTTCTTTCACTCTTTTATTTTATTTTATTTTATTGATATCACCAAATGGGAACCTATCACACACTTTCTACTCTTAGCTCTTCTTTTCTATCTCTTTTTTTTTTATTGATAAAGTTTTCTTTAGGTACATTCTAGAGCTTTTCTTCAATTGGTTTGGTTCCTAATGGCTTTCTTTCTTTTCTCAAGGTACACTTTGTTTCAACTTTCTCATGATCTCTCATTCAAAACCCAAGATATTAACTTTAGAACACATAAACCCACCCACCATCCTAGATGCTAGCTTAAAAGAGGCTCCTATGCTAGCAAGAGATGAGAACAATCCTATGTCACCTCCAATATTCTCAAGATTTTGCACATGAAAAGCTATCAAAAGAAGGCCTCACTCATGCAAATTAAATGTTTGGTCTCAAAAGAATGGCTTGGGTTCAAATTAAGGGTGAGGAGTACCATTTGGGTTAACAAAAGAGTGGTAAAATGGAATAAGATAACCCAAATGTGTATGAGATCCATGATCAAGTATGCAAGTGCCCATATGAAAGAGAGATTAAGTTCATTAAGCCAAATTTCAGATTGGAGCTGGTTTTAAGAACAATGTCGATTTAAAGCAAGCAAACATGTTTCAAGTGTGCAAAATTTTCAAGAGATGCTTAAGCTACTTGATATGTCTAACTAGGGTGTCACTTTGAGCTCTTGACAAGTGTTCTTTACAAGGTGTTTCAAAATGGCTACCAATGCATATGAATGCAAGCTATATGCTCTAGACTCTCCTAGAAATGCAAGTGATGCAACCTACATGATTTTTTTTTTTGGTTTTCAAAATTTTCAATGTTTTTGTTTTTTCTATGCATATAAGTATGTAATGCATTGCATGAGGCTCATGACAAGAAAACAAAACAAAACACAATGTGAGACAGTAGACTCTCCCCCAAACTTACTTCACACAGTCCCTTGTGTGAGAGTAAACTTGGAAGAGAGATCAAAAGAGAGATAAAATATGAATGAACTAAATATTTACAAAGCTAAGGATGCACTTACTTGGAGTTAGTGAGAAGGAGGGTCATTCCCACCTTCAAGAGTGATGGTGGCTCTTGCACTGGAGAACGGCTTAGACCTTCCCTTGCATTTGATCTTGTACTCAATGGCACCATGAGCAGATTTTGTTGCTCCACTTACCCCCTCCTTTTGAGCACTTCCCAAGTGCTCTACACACAACTCTTGGGAAGACTTGCCAGCAAGATCTTCTTTCTCAGTTACAGCCACTTCAGCTTGGGTTTTCTCAATGGATGTGTCTTCAGAAGTGATTGTTCCACAATACCCAGCATCCATTGGGGACTGGATTGGGTAAGAGACAGCCTTGTTCACATTGAGGAGTGTGACCCTCTTGTTTGNCTTCCCAAGTGCTCTACACACAACTCTTGGGAAGACTTGCCAGCAAGATCTTCTTTCTCAGTTACAGCCACTTCAGCTTGGGTTTTCTCAATGGATGTGTCTTCAGAAGTGATTGTTCCACAATACCCAGCATCCATTGGGGACTGGATTGGGTAAGAGACAGCCTTGTTCACATTGAGGAGTGTGACCCTCTTGTTTGAGAAGTCAATACATGCTCCCACTGTTGTGAGGAATGGAGTGCCAAAGATCAAAGGAACTCTCTTCTCAGTTGCCATCTTCAGGACTGTGAGGTCTATAGGGATTGTGCATTCTCCAATCTTCAAAGGGTTGTAAAAGATGAATCCCCAAACATGAGAGAAGATGTGTTTGGCTCTATGCTTTCAATACCAAGACTCTTCACCATTTCCATTGAGATCACATTGACATTGGCACCAGTATCCACAAGAGCATCATTCATGGTGATTTTACCAAGGGAGCAAGACAGAGTGAACTTCCCTTGTGACTCTAGCTTAGGGAGAGACTTTGGAGGGACTTGTGGATCAATCAGTGATGTAGAGATGTCTAGAAGCTCTGCTACTTTTTCTTTGTGAGCTAGAATGTCCTTGATGAGCATCATTTGGACATAGGCCTCTTGCATTGTATTAAGCTCTGAAAGTTTAACTCCAATCACTCAAATCATTCCTGAACTTGGAGATCACCTTCTTTTGAGCTTTATTGATGATCCTTTTTGGAAATGGGAGCTTGTCATAAGGAGACATCTCAGCTCTGACTCCAACTAGCTGCACAACCTTTTCCTCAACCTTCTCTACAAGCTGAGCATCAGCCTTGGCTACAATTTGTCTCTCATCCTGCACAAGTTCAGATTCGTAGAAGAGTCTTTCAATCTCATCTACCTCTTTCTCATGATCATTCAANGAGTAGATGTAGAAGTGTTAGCTTGTTGTTGAGAAGGTTGGTTTCCCTTGTTGGTGAAGCCAGGAGGTGGGTTTTGCTGAGGCTGATAGCTGCCTTGCTGGTTGTTCATTTGCTGGTATCCTCCTTGTGGGTAGTTGTTGTAGTGAAAATTGGGTTCCTTCTTGTACAAACTACCATTGTTGTTTATGAAACACAACTCCAGGATGCCCGAACAGGATGGATATGCCTCTGGTAAATTGGTCATAACTCCTTCATTACATCTTCAAACGACTTGAAATCACTTCCATTGGAAAGCTAACTCAATTTTCTGTGTCTCCAAAAAATATTAGAAACAGAAGATTTCTTTAAAGGCTCCATCCATGCTCATCTTTCAGCCCCTTTTGGATCACAATGCTCCTAAACATCTCAAACCACTCCATGGCACATTCCAACACCTAATAAGGACAATGAATTCAAAATGCAACCTAGACATGGCTAAATCCTGATCTATATGATGAAAATGCTCATGGATGAATGGGTAAAACAATGCAAATATGCAAGATATCATCCTTATATTTCTGCCGGCATAAAGACACTTTGTTGTTATCAAAGTATCCCTCGGGATGGCAATTATGCTTCATCTAAAGAAGAAGCCCAAGTAAACTAAACATCAGAACATAAAACATAAAAATAATACAGAAACACACAAATAACATAAATGTTGTATCTATGTACCTGAATCTTGTGATCTTTGAGTAAAGGATGATCAATCTATGCACCTGAATCTTGTGATCTTTGAGTAAAGGATGATCAAAAGCTGGTTGCATTGTGATAGGAACACATGCAATTACATCTCCTTCAATGGTTTGTTAATCACATCCAAATGTTTTAAACTTTCGTTAGATAAACCATTTTTAAATAAAAAAATCTCGACTCAGTTATAACTTATTGTTCAATCAGAACAAAAATAAACAAAATCAAAAGGTAAAACAAATAGAAACCGGATTATGATACTTACCAAAATCAGCCCAGGCAAAAAATACTCAAAAAGAATAAGATAATAGAGTTATCTCACCTGAATACTCTTGACAATTTTGATAATGAAGGCATGAACAAATTGGTCTACGGTGAACGGACTATTAGGGATGAAAATTTTGATAATCAAAACATGATCAACGTAGACCCTGATAATTTTGATAATCAAAACATGATCAAAGCTATGCGTGACCCCAATAAAGAATAAAATAAAAATAAAAAACTGTGACTCCAGAATTATCTTTGCGTCCAGAAGGAGAAGAAAGAAAAAAAAAATAAAAAACGACATAGTGAAGCCGAAATTATCTTTGTGTCCAAAAGGAGAAGAAAGAACTGAGGCATTTCACGGGTCAAACATAGCTTTATATAGTTAAAGTTTTTGGTGAAAGCAGTAAATGAGGAAGCAGTGAAGGATAGATCGACAATAGTTGATGACTGCGTTGAAGACGACCCTTCATCTAACCGCAAAACGTTTTCAATTTTTCTTATAGGAAGATGAAGAGAATCATTGATAAGGGGTTCGGTGAAAATCTTACTGGAGACAGTGGAGTCTCCTAGAATGGACCAAAAACAATATATAACCCATAAATAATTAATTTGCTAAACCCAAATAATAATCCAATAAAAGCACTTAGGAATTGATTGCATTATAACGTAATAAAACGCAGCGATTTGAATGTAGAGAACACTTGTCATGTTGAGGATAAATGAATTAGTGACATAACATCAGAGGAGGGATGAAAACCCTTATTTATATAATAAAATACTTATTTACAAAATAATAAATACCGAGCAAATTTTAAAATTGAAACATCATATCAAAACAAATAAATGATTTAATGTAACACAATATAAGAGAATTTTATTTTGAACTTTAATTTTTAAGTTAAAATCATTCTATTTCAAAATTATCAATGTTTTGAGATTTTTTTTTAAAAAAAGACATATTTTAAAACATTTTCAATATATTTTTATCAGGTAATAATAGTAAATTTAGAACTTTTTGAATCAAAACTTTACATTTCTCCACATGCTTTGATTCTCAAAAACTTGGCTCTGAATCCAACTTTTCGATTCAACCATATTTTAAATTTTTTTCTTAAAAGTTTCCACAAAGATATGATTTTTTTTTAGGTTTTGGTGTTAAATTCGCTCTACAGCTTTCCTGGCTACAATAGGATTTCCTGCAACAGAGTACAAACTAGATTTGGAGAAGAGGGGGGCGGCAGAAAACTAATGACCGATTATTAAAAGTTTTTGTTTGTCAATTATTATACCTTCTCCAGCTAGTCTCAAAGAAACACGGAATATATTCGCAATAAATTCTGTCATCCCCTCCTCCCTTGATGATGATAGCTTGGGGGAATGAACCTTAAAGACATTTACAAGATTTTCAACAAGACCAAGACTAGCGTGTAGATAATCTCTACAGAGACAGCCCCAGAGCGCCCAGCAGAAAAAGTTTTTGGCCAGCGACCAGATAGCGATCTCTGTAGCTTCTCTGGCTAAATCAGTATTTCCTATAGATAGCAATGGTAGAAGCAGATTACATACGAAGAAAACTCTTAAGGAGGATGGATTCAAGGTTGTGTTTGTTACTAATAATACCTTCGTCGTCAGCTACTACCAAAGATAGAGTGAATACACATTGAATGAATTCACTCATTGCGTCGGGTGGAGGTGATGATGATGGTAATTTGAGGGAATGCTTATTCCATTTCTCTAGAAGCGTCTTCAGAAGAACAACACTAGCTGCTCGATTCTCTTTGGATATGTTGTACCAGAGCCTCCAGCAAACATAGTAGTCTTCGGTCAGAGACCAGAAAGCCATTTCTGCAGCCTCCTTGGCTAAAACAGGATTTCCTGCAACAATGGATGGTAAAAAGGTTTACAAAACTCAATTTGAGATACTCAAATCGATTTTTTACTTATATACCTTCTTCTCCAGCTAATCTCAAAGAAACAGTGAATATCTGCTGAATGATTGCCTTCCTTTTTAGTGCACCCGCAAGAGCCACTCTCTTCAAAGAGCCATAAATTTTCACAAACCTTGTTTTATCCTGTGTGAATGCTTGTGATCAGAATCGATAAACGTGCATCCTCAAAAGCTTCTTTTTTTTTAACTTAAAAGTTGCAACAATACGATTATACGACTTACCATTACTGTTGGGGAGGTAGGAGAGAATTTAAGCCGCAGCAAGTTGTCAAATGAAGAAGGTGGTATCAGCAACTGTTTCCCCCAAACAGGATGATTTTCAAGTTTGGTCAGAGCCCCTGGTTTCTCCAAAATTCTGATAAGAAAATTGCATGAATCAGATGTGATTATATATATATATGGCAGAGGAAGGAAACGTTTAAGTTACATGTCGACCAATTTGAGGATGAGACAGTTGCAGTGGAGGTCGGTAATGAGTAGTGGTAACAAGTAGCGCACCCATGAATACAAACCTACATGCAAATCACTTTGGCAGGCCTGCCCCCGCCCACGTTTTATAGTTGTTGGATAACATTCAGAATACGCAAAACTTGGTCCTAGTTCTCACATAAAGAAAGAAGGAGGGATCACACACAAACCTGTTTTATCATCCAAACTGTAAGTGAAAAAGCCTTGTTCCCCTGAGACGGTAATTCACTTCTCAGAACATCAGGTTTGCTACGCATTATCAATGCTAACACAGCAAATATCGACTTCTAAAAACAAAAAACAAAAAGGGTCACACACCATAATAAATCAGGTGAGTAGAGAATCCTTTAGAATTACTTTAGAATAGTGAGGAGAGAAGAATCCTTGGTGCGTCCAAGTGGAGGGAAGCTCAGAATCGGAAATGCAACCAAAGGACCACACTACAAATTCAGATAATGTTTCATCTGGAATTTCTCGACTGATCCAACTGACTAAGTCTGTGTAGACTGGTTCAGGAATACGAGGTACCTAAATAAAAAGAAGATGAATCAGAAGCTTCAAGAATCTAGTTTGATTATAAAAATGCTCACATCCAGGTTAGGCGAGAGAGGCTGGTCGAATATATCATCACACGGAAATGGTTCTTGGGAAAGTATAGAGTCAAACGCAGCCAATAATCTCACCACATTCGGCAATTCATGCTAAATACAACACAGCAAAAAAAAAAAGTGTTAAATTTTTACTTTTACATTTGTATGAAAGTGAAGTTAACATAGCATGCATGTCCTTTACCTCTGCTTGGTTGAGGGAAGCCATAAGGTGTGAAAATTCTATCATTACCGACGACTTCTCCTCTCTTTTTGTGGAACAAATTTGTTTCAAAATACAATATTATTCTTAAGATATTAAAGCAAGCATTTTAACACAAGAATTATATCTTACACTTCATAATCTCTAGTAGAATCTGTGGGCTGGATGTCTAAACCAAAAGCCCATTAACTGGGTTACATTATAACAGGCCGCGAGTTTACAGATGGGCCAAGCCGGTTACTTAATATAAATAAACGGTTTGGGAAGTTCGTTAAGGGAAGTTACAGATCGAAACAGAGGAAGAAATACAGAGGAAAAGGGTCTTCTTCTCCGGCGATCTTCTTGGCGTTCCGCGGCAGTTTCAGCAAGGTCAAAGCTCCGATTCCGATCGTCTCCGTGTTCGGTATCACCTCGGTACCTAAATACATATAAACAAGTAGTGATTAGTCTTGTTTCTAGCTTAAGGTTGTAATCCACCACCGGGGAGTTTCCGGTGAACTGAGCTAGTGGAAAGAGAGCTCCGCCTCTCCCCAGACGTAGCGGGTAGTAACCGTGAACTGGGTAAACAAATTCTCGTGTGTCTTTACTTTTATAGCACGACAAGATCAAACAAATCCAAATCAAATCAACTTTGAATCTCAACAAGTGGTATCAGAGCTGTGGTTAGCTCCGCAGTTTCAAGATTCAAGAAGCGATTACATTCAAGAAGATTACGTCTACAGCAAGTAAGAAAGATCAGGTCAAGGTTCGAAACTTATCTGTTGTTTCCGTGTGTTTTGTTGAAGGCGTGCAAGCTTGGTGAGTGTTGTAGCATTCTTGGGAATTCTTGGTGTAGATCTCCATTGTTGTTACTGCGTTTCTGATCAAAACTGCAGACATCATGGAACCTACAAAAGGTAAATTTGAAGTTGATAAGTTTGATGGACAAGGTGATTTCGGTATTTGGAAGCACAAGATGCTGTGTGCTCTGGAGATCTTGGGTTTGGATTCAGTGCTTGAGGAAGAAGTACCTGAAACGGAAGACGAAGAAGCAGATGTGAAGGTTGATGCTTTAAGGCCTCAGAAGGATAAGCGTGTGAGGAGCTTAATC
Source organism: Eruca vesicaria subsp. sativa (assembly GCA_932364175.1). Lineage (NCBI taxonomy): Eukaryota > Viridiplantae > Streptophyta > Magnoliopsida > Brassicales > Brassicaceae > Eruca > Eruca vesicaria. Next base: position 8,958 of record CAKOAT010042225.1, read on the forward strand.
CAAATGAGCTTAAGCGATCAGATTATCAGGAAGGTAATGAAGGAAACTACAGCTCTTGGTATTTGGAAAGCTTTGGAGAGGGACTATCAAACGAAGTCTTTACCTAACCGTATCTACCTAAAGCAGAGATTTGCTAGTTACAAGATGGAAAGTGACAAAAGCATTGAGCAGAACTTAGATATCTTTCTAAGATTGGTAAATGACCTAGAGAGCTTAGATATTAAGATCTCAGAAGAGGATCAGGCAATTCAAATTCTCACAGGTTTGCCTCCTAAGTATGAGCCTCTAGTTCATACGCTGAAGTATGGGAGTGGGAAGGATACTCTCACGGTTAATGATGTGGTGACTTCAGCATACGCAAAGGAAACTGAGCTGAGGGAACGTGGCTCTACGGGTAAGAACAAGACTGAGGCAGAGGGTTTATACGTGAGTGAAAGAGGTAGAGGTGAGCGGAGGAATAACTACAGTTCAAGGAACCGTTCTAAAAGCAGAGGAAGGAGCTACTCTAACAACTCTAAGCCTAAGGAAAACAGAAGCAACAAAGGAGGTTGTTTTATCTGCGGCAAAGAAGGACATTGGAAACCTGAGTGTCCAGAGAGAGGAAAGAATCGACCTTCGAGTTCAGCTAATGTGGCGTCAGTTAGAAAGGATCCTCTAATTCTAACAGCTAGCTTACAGGAAACAAGAAATGAGTGGGTAATGGACTCAGGAGCAAGTTTTCACATTACTCCGAATCAGGAAGTGTTGTTTGATCTTAAGGAAAGCAAAGGTGGGAAGGTTCTTATGGGTAACAACACATTTAGTGAGATAATGGGAGTTGGAAAGATTCGTATTAAGAGACCAGATGGAGCTATTGTGGTACTTACAGACGTTAAGTATATGCCTACAATGGGAAGAAATCTTATTTCTTATGGTTGTTTGGAAAAGGCTGGATGCAACTACGTTGGTGGTGACTACTCAGTTAAGTTCTACAAGAATGGTTCAGAGGTTTTGTCTGGGAAGTATACAGATGGTTTGTACTACTTAGAAGGAACCGTTCTACAGGGAGAAAGTAACTTAGCAGAAACTACGGTTGATTCTACAAAGAAGTGGCACTCAAGGTTTGGTCATATCAGTCAGAAAGGGTTAGAGAACTTGGTTAAGTCTGGTTACTTGGACAGCAAGGATATTAAGAAGTTAGAATTCTGTGAAAACTGCGTGTTTGGAAAAGCTCACAAACAGAGTTTCAAGAAAGGGAAGCACACTTCTAAAGGGATTTTGGACTACGTACACTCAGACTTATGGGGATCTCCTACCGTGATACCTAGTCTTGCAGAAAAGCAGTATTTTATTACATTCATTGATGACTACTCTCGGAAGGTATGGATCTATTTTCTTAAGACAAAGGATGAGGCATTTGATAAGTTCCAGGAGTGGAAAGCTGAGGTTGAGACTGAGACTGGTAAGAAGCTAAAATGTTTAAGAACAGATAACGGGTTGGAATATTGCAACAACAGATTTGACAGTCATTGCAAAGAGTTTGGGATTAAAAGGCACAGAACATGCGCCTATACTCCTCAACAAAATGGCGTTTCAGAAAGGATGAATCGAACCATAATGGAGAAAGTACGGTGTATGTTAGCTGAGAGTGGAATGGAGAAAAGGTTTTGGGCAGAGGCTGCGTCTACGGCTGTCTACCTTATTAACAGGTCACCTAGTTCAGCTATCGACTACAAGCTACCTGAGGAATTGTGGTCAGGATCTAAACCAGGAGTTAAACATCTAAGGAGGTTTGGTTCAGCAGCCTACGTTCATTTAACTCGAGCAAAGACAAGTCCTCGGGCTATTAAAGGCTACTTCGTAGGTTACCCTCAAGGAACTAAAGGGTTCAGGGTATGGTTACCAGAGGAAGAAAAGTGCACTGTTAGTAGGAATGTTATCTTTCATGAAGAAGAGGTTTTCAAGGATAGTCTAAAGGAAGAGGTGCCTAAGGAGCAGAAGGTTGAATCTTATCAGGATAAAGGCAAAGGTCTACTAAAGGAGGATAAGAGGAAGGTGACGTTCAGCACAGATCTGGTTAGAGGACCATCTACGGGTAGAAATGATTCGGAAGCGTCTACGTCTAATTCACAGGTTACAGATAGTAGAGGTTCAGGTGGAGTTGTTTCAGATTCAGAGGAAAGTGTGTCAGTTCAGGGTCAGGAAACTGAAGAGGAAACTACAGGGTCTGAGCAACAGGATTTGGATAATTACATCTTAGCCAGAGACAGAGTTCGCAGGGAAAGTAAGATGCCATCCAAATATGATGATTACGATGTTGTGGCTTACGCTTTGACAGCAGCACAGGACATCGAAATTGATGAACCTAAGAGCTATCAGGAGGCAATGAGGTCTAAAGAATGGGAACTATGGAACACAACGAGTAGAGAGGAGATGGATTCTCTGGATAAGAATGAGACTTGGGTTTTAGTCAAGCGGCCAGAGAAAAAGAGAGTTATTGGTTGTAAGTGGGTCTACAAGAAGAAACCGGGTATTCCAGGGGTTGAGCTACCTAGGTACAAAGGCAGGTTAGTTGCTAAAGGTTACTCTCAGGTTGAGGGAGTTGACTACAATGAAGTTTTCGCACCAGTGGTTAAGCATGTGTCTATAAGGTTCATCCTATCCTTAGTGGTTAATGAAGGTTTATGTCTAGAACAACTAGATGTAAAAACGGCATTCCTAAATGGTACTCTAGAGGAAGAGATTTTTATGGAACAACCTGAGGGATTTAAAGCTAAGGGTAAGGAAGATTTGGTGTGCTTATTAAAGAAGTCGCTATATGGTTTGAAGCAGTCACCTAGGCAGTGGAATAAAAGGTTTGATGGATTCATGAAAGATCAGGGTTTCAGGCAGAGTCCGTATGATCAGTGTGTCTACATAAGTGGTTCAGATCTATCTACAAGGGTTTATCTTCTAATCTACGTTGATGATATGTTGGTTGTTTCTAAGAGTATGGAGGTGGTTCAGAATCTTAAGAACAGACTAAACAGTGAGTTTGAGATGAAGGATCTAGGAGCAGCTACAAGAATCTTAGGAATGGATATTCAAAGGAATCCTAAGGAAGGTACTCTTAAGCTGTCTCAAGGAAAGTACCTGAATCAGGTTCTTTCAACTTTCAACATGAGTGATTCTAAGGCAGTGACTACACCGTTGGGTTCTCATTTTAGACTAAAGGGTTTGGACGAGAAGGAAACTAAGGTTGAAGCTCCATACATGATTGATGTTCCTTACGCAAGCGCAGTGGGAAGTCTCATGTATGCCATGGTCGGTTCTAGACCAGACATAGCTCATGCAGTTGGAGTGGTTAGCAGGTTTATGGGAAATCCAGGAAGGGAGCATTGGGAAGCAGTTAAATGGATTCTACGGTATATCAGAGGGACTACTAACTACGGATTATGGTTTAAAAGGGGTAATGGTTTTAAAGTTGAAGGGTTTTGTGACGCAGATTATGCAACAGATCTCGACAGGAGGAGATCTGTTACAGGTTATTTGTTTCAAGTCGGAGGTAATACAATTAGTTGGAGATCGGGGCTCCAACCTATAGTGGCTTTATCAACTACAGAATCAGAATATATGTCTTTAAATGAATCAGCAAAAGAAGCATTATGGTTCAAAGGTTTATGTGAAGATTTAGGCTACAATCAAGGTGCAGTTCAGATTAATTGTGATTCACAGTCAGCTATTTTCTTAGCGAAAAATGGAGGTTATCATGAACGAACTAAGCATATACATACGAAATACAATTTTATTCGTGATGTGATTGCTAACGGTTCAGTTTCAGCGGTGAAGATTCATACGTCTATCAACCTAGCAGATATCCTAACTAAGTCGGTACCTGGAAGGACACTGGAGAAGGCCTTGGTGTCCATCAAGGTTCTTGACTAGTTGCGTCGTATCTCCGCTGTGAGTGTAGCTTTGATATTTTGTACCTCGCAGCAAAAGGAGAAGAGAGAGGTTAGTAAGCAGAGGAGTTACTAATCGATGTTGAAAATATCTACATGCATGTGAAGGTTTTGGTAAAGATTTCGACATGCATGTGTGTTCTGGATCAGATCTGAGTTAGTTTTGAGTTTACCTGAAGGTTCGGTTCAGGTTGTGTTGGTGTCGAGTTTTTTCGAATCATCGGCCGTCTTCGGTGTGAGTTGGTAAGGTTCGGAGGTCAGACGGGTTCAGAAGGACAGATCGGGTTCAGTAGCGGTTCGTTGAGTTGTCAGAAGGTTCGGAGAGAGGTTCTGGGTTTCTGTCACTTGAGGATTCAGAGAGGTTCTGAGGTTCGAGGTGGAGGCTACAGAGATTAGTTTCAAGGTGGAGTGGTTTTGGGTTCGATTCATCGGTGGAAGTGATCGGATCTAAGAGAGAGAGGCGGTGAGACGAAGAGAGAGGCTGGAGAGAAATGTGGACAGAGCTTCGCCTAGGGTTTCGATGTTTTGTCGGAAATGAGGCTTTCGATTAAGACATAGGTGGAGTTTGTGGGCTGGATGTCTAAACCAAAAGCCCATTAACTGGGTTACATTATAACAGGCCGCGAGTTTACAGATGGGCCAAGCCGGTTACTTAATATAAATAAACGGTTTGGGAAGTTCGTTAAGGGAAGTTACAGATCGAAACAGAGGAAGAAATACAGAGGAAAAGGGTCTTCTTCTCCGGCGATCTTCTTGGCGTTCCGCGGCGGTTTCAGCAAGGTCAAAGCTCCGATTCCGATCGTCTCCGTGTTCGGTATCACCTCGGTACCTGAATACATATAAACAAGTAGTGATTAGTCTTGTTTCTAGCTTAAGGTTGTAATCCACCACCGGGGAGTTTCCGGTGAACTGAGCTAGTGGAAAGAGAGCTCCGCCTCTCCCCAGACGTAGCGGGTAGTAACCGTGAACTGGGTAAACAAATTCTCGTGTGTCTTTACTTTTATAGCACGACAAGATCAAACAAATCCAAATCAAATCAACTTTGAATCTCAACAGAATCCGTCATCTGATCATGGTCCAATCTGCGACCATCATCTGATAAAGGAAAGGAAGGTTGCCTAGAAACCGCCGATAGATTAACCTGCTCCTTTTTCCCGCCACAATCTCCCAATACCTTCCGTATCATCTCTGAAAACTCTGCTGAAACAAACTGCTCCACTTTATTATTATTTGCCCTAGGGTTAATCATGCTCTAATGTTTTTAGCATAATAAACCATACAAAAATAAACCAATAGTTGACCCGGTGGAAAAGGGTCGGGTAAGGGCCCAAACTCAAAACTATAAAGCTGATACGTAAAAAGACACATTTGCCTGAGGCAGAAGGAAAGAGAGGAGTAACCCTAATCCCAATCATGCCGGCGAATCTGCGAACCCTAGTTGCCAAGGTAAATCCGTGTCTTAATCTTTCCCCCTTTTTTCCCATTCTTGTTTATGAGATTTTGTTTCACAGTGCCGTGGAGGGATGGACGCTCTCTGCAGATTCTCTTCAAGCGCTGGTAATTTCTACTCCTCAAATCTATGTAACAGCAGCTCTGCTAGTTTTCTATTCGATTTTCTGATCAAATTTTTGTATTTTCTTCCACATTGATTGAATTCTCGCTTTTGATACGATCATTCTTTTCAATTTTGGTTTCCTGAGAGGCTGTTCCTCTTCGAATTTCTGAGAAAAGTTTACATTTTTTTTCCTCTTTGTTTGTATCCATTTCGCAAGTTGAAATACTTGTCTCGCTCTGTTATAAATATTATTTGATATTCACCAAATCGTGATTGTTGAGTTTCTAATCATTATTTTGTTCGATCTTTCTTACTAGGATTTGAAATGATTGGTTGTTAGTTGATTGATAGATTGTTAGATTTTTTTTTAAAGCATTCTTTCCTTTTGCAGCTGCGAACGCTCCTGAGATTAAGACTTTGCTGTTGGAGGAGATTAAACACCCTAATCTGTTCGTATGTGCAGCGCTTGGATATGGCTGTTACGCCTCTTGGGGTATTATTTTGATCTTATTCTCATTTTTTCAGTTTTTTGTTTTTTGTTTTTTTCGATATCAGAACTAATCAAATTTGTGTTTGCTTTTTTTTTTTTTTTCCAACAGAACTCATTCGACTCTATGAATATCGCCGCACGCTGTGGAGAAATATGGTAGAGGAAGTCATCGCTACTTGGTCTTCGGAAACCAAAAGCTAACAATGTTAAATTCTCTCTAGTTTCACGTTTTCATGTAAATCTTTGTAGTAGATAATGCTTGCTTTTGAAAAATTAAAAAGAAGGTTAAATTAATGTATGGTTGGCAGCTGCTTAGTGTTTAGTTTTTGGTGCTGTTTTGGTGATAATTAGGAATCGTATCCCCTTTTTAACGGTTCGGATCCGATTAAACCTCCATCGAACACATACATGTTGCTACTTCTAAGATCAAATCTAAATTGGTACAGGTAGCTGCATTTCTCGTTAGTCCAGAAAATAAATCCCGGGCTTTGATCGTAACCGAATGAGTAAAAAACATTTGATGCACACGACTCTATCTTCTGGGAGCATAAGAAAACTTTGGGATTGGAGTGAAGGAACTGATTTTTGTTCAAGCACAAAGGGGGCCGAGATCGATGGCAAAGCTCTTGCATGGAAGGCTTTTCCTTAGAACTAATATTTTTTTCAGATAGCTTTTTGTCTGGTTTTGAGTGAACACACAGACGAAGAATAATATTAAGAACCAATGGAATTTCTCACTTATGAGAGGAGATTGTCACAACTTCTTAGTAAATATTTGGGTTCTGATCAGTCATAGCAACATGCATGATCCCTGAAAGTTACAAACCATTTCAAAACAAGGAAGCTGCCAAAGAGTACTCCTCAAAGGGGATTCAATGGAGTTAAGTTTAGAGTCCATTAACACGCCTTCATCCACAAGCTCTCTTTAGAAAGTGACTCGCGCAAGATAAAGAGAAACAAGGCAGCATATAACCCAGAAACAAGGAAAGCAATCAGACCAGCATGATAGCTTGAGCCCTACCTAGTATCAAAGGCATGTATGCAACCTACATATCTATCTCTTTTCATTTTTAGACACCATCATCACGTTTTCCCTACTTTAACGTGATGATTTTTTTTACAGGATATTTACCCATATAAAAGACAAAAACCCAGCTATGGACTCGAAGAGAATTGCCGAATTTAAAGTCGTTCTTGCTCATTCAATGGACTGTCTAGCAGCTGTTCCATTACTCATAAACTCCAGCGTCAAATTCAAACAATTAAGGTTTCTTCCTACAACTTTGTCAAGTATTATGTTCATTTGAGTGTCAAATTCACAAATGGAATTGGAGATTGAAAGAGTTTCAACTGTCTCAATATCCCGCTTATCGATCTTTTTGCTACCCGGATTTTTGAGGATTCACCTAGTCTCCCGGAGTAACATAGACAGTTATAAGCCGTTCTCTTTCGTTTGACGGGTGCACTAGCCTCAGTCGGCTTTCCACCCCTCTTCAAACCCTTTTCACTAGAGTATTGCAACGTCTTTTTAAACTATTTGAAACTCTTCCAAACTATGGTTTCAAGGATTCAAGGGAATATTATCCGTGTATTCTCTATTTCGAGTTAGTCTCTCCTTTTAAACTTTTATCCTATGTTTTATTGTCGTAATGTTATTGTTGTTCATCTTACCGTTGAGCTTACCTCCGGTTGTAATGTTTGAAACACTTTAGTCTTGAATTAATGAAAATTTGTGTTAAAAAAAAGACGAAAACCCATAAGTACCCTATATATATCATTATGTTGTCTTTCACAATAAAAAAAATTAATATTGCTCCTATCTAGCTAGGTAAGTAGTTTCTCATCACTTTCCTAATTTCCTAATCCAAAGCTAACTTTACAAAGTAAAAAGTAAAAACCTTATCTTTAAGCCCTCCCTCTATATAAACTACATGCATGTTCCTCCCTTGTTAATTTTTATTTGTGCACCAATTAATAACACGCATGTCTCGTGAAAGCCTTCTTCTCTCTTCCGCTGAGAAACCAAATCCTTCTAAAGAAACTCTTCCCTCTTCTTCTTCCTCTTCAGCGTTAGGAAAAAACGGAATGCCGACTCGCAAACTCGAAATCACGGCCATATCAGCGGAAGGTCTCCTCGACGGCAGAAAACCGGTGAAGAAGAACGTCTTCGTAGCCTTCGAAATCGCCGAGAATCAATGCAACGGGGCGATTGTGAGAACGAGGGTGGACGAGGTGGGTGGGGATTATCCGGTGTGGGAAGATAAGCTAGAGATGGAGTTCTCGTTACCTTCCTCGTCGGAGAAGAAGAAGAAAGAGAGTTTCATGTACGTTAGGGTTTGTCGACAGGTCTCTGGCGGCGGGGGCTCGGGGAAAGATAAGCACGTGGGGACGGCACGTGTGCCTGTGAAGGATTTTATGGGAGGATATGCGCCTGAGGGTTTCTTGCATTGTTTGAGTTACAGGTTGTGGGATGAATACGGGAAGAGGAACGGTGTTGTTAATTTCTCGGCGAGGATCGTGACGGATAAAAAGGGCGGTGGTGAGCGTTCGTTTTGGTTGAGGTAGTTTTTTAAAAAATTAGGGTTTTAGGATAATCTTTTTTTTTACATAACGAATTGGTTTGTTTTGGTTTCATCTGGTTTGTATGTTTCGATCAGTCTTAACTGAAACAAATTTGATTAGTCTAAAAAACTATACATATTCCCCTAATGAAATCGGGACTAGATTTTAGAATTCGTTTGTTGAAAACTGTGTCTTCTCTCTCAGCTATATGATACATTTACCTAATTGATGTTGTGTAATATCAAATCAAATTAAGAGGAAGATGATCATCATAACAAGCGATTCATCTAATTACTCTTTAGGATGAAAGAAAGAGGTGTTAGTTTTACCCTGTATACTTTTGGACATATAGTTCTTAATTAATCACCATAGTACTAAACCAACATATATGTTGGTAGCTCAAGATCATAATGTGAATATTCAACTTAAACCCCAGAGAGATTCAGTTAGAGTCAGCAATCAAAACCAATCTTGGAATTCTTAATTAACAAATCAGCATCACATATATATCTCTTCTTTCTTGAGAGAGAGAGAGAGAGAGAGCAGTCAGGGAGTGATGCTGGGCTTGGTGAAAGC
>CAKOAT010042225.1:18160-88666 GCA_932364175.1 Eruca vesicaria subsp. sativa
AGGTATTTCTGCTTTTTCTGCAGCATTAAAAAAAAAAAAAAAAAAAAAAAAACATGGCAGATTGCTAGATATATATCATAAAAGATAACAGAGGTTAAAGGCAATAGTATTTGGTGGCTCAATCATCAAGTTGTTCTTGTAAAACAAATGATACAAACTGATGACTCAAATGATACAAAATTTATAAAACAAATCAAATCACAACTCTCACTCACATTTACCTCTGCAAAAAAAGACTAACTAATTATTCTTTGCAACAAACAGTCATAATAACACATGAATCAATAGAATCAGACTCGGAACTTAACCAACAACCACAAAGATAGCTGTAGAGAGAGAAGAAAGAACCTGCTGAGATAGAGATAGTGAGGCGTTCCGACGATGGAAGAGGATCCGACCCGGAATCGATGTTGGGTGTGTTCCTGAGATGATCCTCCGGTAGGGTTGTTAAACGCCTGTACTCGAAAATCTTATTGCAAATCTCCCTCACATCTGTCTCCAACTTCTCCACTTCTCCGTCTGAGTCCCATTCCGTATCTCGGGCGGCCATTCAATTTTTTGAAAAATGAGAGAAAGAGGATTCCGCGTTAACAAAAAATACATCTGAAATTCCACTTTTGAGTTGTTAAATATAACGTTACGACAGTTTTTACAATGATACGGCGTCGTTTCCACCCAACTCGTCCCAGAATTGAATTTAAATAACTCCCGGTTTGATTTTCTTTTCCTCTGTATCTTCGAGAAAGAGGAATCTCAAGCTTTATTGTCTGGTTAATTAACATAGAATCTTGTTATAGCTTATCTCTACATGTACATTATACTATTATAGAATCATAGAGGCAAAAGTAGATTGAGATGAGATGAGATGTGAAGATGTTGCAGCCCCTTTTGTGCATTAGCCTCTCTTCTGTTGCTTTCTAGTATTTTTTTTAGCAGAATCTCAGTGGACATAATAACATTTAGTATTACAATAATTCATTTTACACAAGCTCTCTTATTTTTGGATACAACTACTACAAACTTAATTTTTTTTACTCCATCCAGCTGCTTCACTCTCTCTTTCTATACTTATTCACTCGAGTTTGGTCTCTTGGGTGGTCCTTGGAAGCAAACCAAGATCCGAAACAGCTTCACCTGCACCAAGTCACAGTAACTCCTCAACAACGTTACTAAGAAAATAAAGAAACCTTTAGGAGTGAGTGAGAGAATATAAAAAAAAACCAAAGCTACTATACCATGCATTCTTTTCACGAATCTCTCAAACTCTACAAAGTTTTCAGACTCCAGCAGAGTTGTGTTGAGCCTTAAGTAAGTGAAACACGATAGGTGCCGACCATCAGGGTCGTTGAGTGGCTTTGCGTTTTCAAGAATCTTGTTGTAACCTTCTCTGTCATAGCAAGGAAGAGCATTCTCACTAGCAACTGGTATATTCGCATCCCAAGCAGCATTCAGCACCTGCAAATGATAAACAAAAATGGGTTACTTACCAGTTTGAGCCACAATCACTACTGTCAAAGTTGTTTTTACCTGCCAAACTAAACCTTCTGGGTCAGCCAGCGCCTCTGGAAAATCCTCATGTTGGGCAAGTGTTCGTAACTCCACGCATGTGAAGTTGAGAGCAGCGTCATGTTTCTTCAGCATTGCTGCTATTGGACCGTATCCATCACGGTTTGAAGGGTTGTAGAATCCAGCAGTGAGCTCAGCAGCATGACTAGCTGTCTTATACCACCAGTGTATACCTGAGAGCTACTCTCCAGCAAAACAATTTTATTCAAGAAAAAAAAACATATGCATGGTGACATGTTTTATCAATAGAGGTTTGTTTTTGTTTCTACCTTTGCAGCGATGCAGATTCCTTCGAAAGCCAAGTTAGCCATAGAGAGAACACGATCACCATGGTCAATGAGAACTCTCGAGTACCAGTTAAGAAAGAATCTGCCGTAGTAGCTGTCATAGTCACCTCCATCGCGAAAGAAACCAGTTCCGTGTGGTGTTGAGTTATAAGACTCAGTGTTGTCAGGTCCTCTGCCCCAAAAGCTGTGCCCTCTTACCTCTGCAGCCTCCTTTAAGCTCCTCATCAAATACTTATCATAACACTGCCCAAACAGTGAATAAACTAAAGTGATCTGAATATAGAATGTAGAATTTGAATATGGTTTTATTTTAAGAAAAGGAGTACCTGGAATTCACCAATACCAGGATATTTCCAGCCATGTTGAGCAGGGTATGAAGGATACCTGAGCTCCCCACATGGACCTAGTCCAACTTCAATCTCAGTGATGATTTTCTCCTCAAAAAACTCATCAAACTCCACACGAAAGCTTCTCATGTAATCAAAGTAAACCTACAACAATATTATTAACAAGGATTCCTCATTAAAAAGTGATCTTCTCCCTCTTTAAACTATAAAACATGCTTCCTAACTTGCTACAGATTCTTTACCTCGAGAGCAGTCCTTCCTCTCAAAACACGTTGCTTGTCAATTCCCCAAGTAAGACACTCAGAGTTACGCATGCCTGCCCTGTCAGTGAAGTAAATGTCAGGATTGGTTTGACCAATCTCTCTGACCCACTCAGGGAGTTGAATATGCACATCATCTCCAACATTGCCTCCACATTCGTGGAACGACATAACAACCTGAACAAGTCAAGAAACATCATGTTAACAAAAGCAGTTTATCTCTCAAAAACCACATACCACATCTCAATTACCTGTATCTTAAGTCCAAGCTGGCGTATCATGTTAAAGAGTTTCTTGTAGCCACTCCAGTTATATACCTGAGGTGTATGAGCTTCCACGATACCCCACCAGCAATCAACCATAACACCATCAACGTTAACTGACTTTAGAGTTCTTAAATGATCCAAAAGCACTTCCGGTTCAACCACTTCTGAGTTCATATCAATCACTCCCAACTACATCATCATTCATTCATTCAACACTGGACTTACTCAACCAAACAACACACATCAAAAATAATAATAAAAAAAAAAGAACTTACTGGTAGCATAACATAGACAGGAACACACGCTGTGCCAGCAAAATCACGCTCATCAAAATGCAGAGATTCTTCTTCTTCTTCTTCATCAACCTAGCAAATGAAATGCAAAATCCATCAGAAACAGCGAGTGAACTTTAATAGAAAGTGTTTTGTTGTTGTCACACTTACGAGCTGATCAATGGAATCTTCAGCAATTGGATGATTCTCAACACTATCTTCTCTCTGTTTCGCCTTGGCAAAAACCAAAGACTTATCACCAGACATTGAAGACACACCACGACGCCACTCTCGAACACTAAACGGTAACGATCTTTGAACAGATACTCTAGCTGCCGGAGCTACGAGCTTCACGCTCACTGGGAATAATACAGTATGAATCGAACTAATCGCCATTTACTACAAAATCTTGTCTCTCTTATGTTCTGTATATATCCTAAAATTCAGATTTAGCCTGAAAAGACGAGAAGACACGGGGAAAATCAAAACCCATGTGAAAGTGTGTCAATAGCTTTTTCATGGATCCTAGAAACCATTCGATCAAATCAATTTTTTGAAACACAAAAACAAAAGATTTTGGGGGATTCACTCAGATCCGTCCGTTACAAGAGTTTTTGTCTTTTTTATTACACACGTGGCGGTATGTCGGCCAAAGTTGACAACTCTCGCGCCTGTCATGTTTATCAATGGGCTTTTTAGAAAGTAACTTCTGTTGGGCCCATTAAGTCATCTCTCTGTATTAAAAAAAAGCCCTAATGGACTCGTACGCCCGTCTCCATTATTTTGATTTTTGAGTTTTTTTTTTTTTATAACCGAGTGTCATGGCCCACCGTAATGGTTCAGACTAAAGATCGAACCCTTTAGCAGTGCGGACGCACATTCGAAGGTGGGTCATAGCCGGATAGCGGTCTTCAGTCTCGGGTGCCAAAACAAATCCGCATGTAAATTTTCTGGTGGCCAACGCAAATCGCATCTAGGGCGGGCATTCCAGCCGGAGTTTCATCACCATTAGACCAACACGCGTTAGTTGAGTTTTTCTTTATCCCATGTATATATTATTATGGTGTAACTATGGACCAATTTTTATCAACAGTTTTATTATATGCTGTATTTTAAATGGTTTGACTGTACTTGCACGAGTGTATATGTATTTTCATTTTTTTTACTAAAGAGTAAGAATTTATATAAACGATGAAAAAAAGTATCTTATTATCTCTGAAGAGAAGACGTGCATTGTCGTGGAAAAAAATAGTGCAAAAACAAGTATTGTATGTCAGTTGTGTGTCGTGTCTGTCATCAATGCTTGCTGCATTTTTAACAAAATCAATGTGAGTCTTTAAGCTCGTTACTAAGCTTTTGCTTTGTTTTATTTCTTTTACCTTTCTCCTTTTGTCGCTTTCCGTGAATGCAATTTGATGAAGGATCCGACCGGTATATATAGTTGTAGACACTAGACTGTAGTAGACTATGGTTTTTGTTTGTCAGAAAAATATGTAGACTCTCAGACCATTTAAAAAAAAATCTATACTATGAAAGTCTAAACTCTAAGCACCTATTTAAATAGCTAGTAGCTTTTAAATACAAAAGAATATATGTGGTTGTAAGTGGTTATGTTATGTTCGAAAGAGATAATTTATAGAATTAAACACAAAGTTTTGTCGTTATGGAAATAAATATGCATGCAACCACAAAGTGGTGCGTTACTGCTAATTAATGTGGGATTCGTGGAGAGAGATGGATCAATAATTTTATTTTCACGAGTTTATTTCCTTCATTTCAGCTTTCTCTTTATATTCTGCTCTTCATTGCTTTTATTTTTTGTTGCTTTACCGACTTCCAAAAGAGTACACCTTGAATAGTTCAAAAAATATAATAGGACCTTGAAGATATAAATAAATAAATAACACTAGATGTACTAATAATGGATCGTTATTTAAGGTGGCCATAAACTTACACTGTTCTGTATATTTGTTTCTACATTTTTAATTCGAAGTCTCAGTACTTAGTAGTATCTAACTATGGAATTATTCGGATAAAATGCGCATTTATATCTATCATAGAAACTGGAATCATTATTATCCAGATAGTATATTCCATTTTCTTGCAACTACATATAAGTACATTCTGTTTGTCATATATTTGAGATCGAGTAATTAAAAAGTAATTATTTACATTGATGACTGATGAGAAACAAACGATGAGGTTCCATCTTTTTGAGGTTAACGTATGTTCCATTTCCACATAACAAGATTATAATACCCTGACTTGTATTATTAACACAGACAAAAACCCTGAGATTGCGTATTTATTACCTTATATATTTTAATAGTTTTAGGCCAAAATCAGTACATTCCCGTCCCTGGACTTAAATGAAATGATTAACAATACCATAATACAACGTAAATCATCATTTTAAAAAAAATCTAGAAAATATATTATGGTATTATGATGGTAGTAATATATCATAGCAAAGAGACAAACATAGCTTTGTGTTGCTTGGGTTATACGAAAATACCTCTCTAGACGTTCATTTTGGTCACTGAATATTAGAAGAAACTATGCAAATTCCTCGACATAAAACTAAGAAGAGGTGACGAGATTTATTTCTGGTGGGATCTTTTGATCCATTTATTTTTCTAGGACCATTTGGTCCTGTTGATTTGGTTGTCTCTTTACTGGCATTTATAAATGAGTGTCTCTCATTTTGAATTGGTGCTTGCCACCTGCAAGATCATAGCATTAACTTCAGCTTCTTATCTTCACATCATCAATCCAGCTATGTGATGGAAACTACACTCTCATCAGGTTAATTAGTAAGAAGGTATACTCCCCATTTAGTCCAAGAGCAATCTGGTATTTTACACGTGTGTTAAAACCTCTAGACTTTTGGCATTTATATGGTGTGGAACGTATCTTGGCTTGGCTTCTACATGGTTATTCATACTCAATCACGATCCCAGTCATGATTGAGTGAAATATCGGGAAAATGACGTTGAACCTACTTGTCTGCTATGTGGTCTCTTCACCGATTCAAGGAATCATCTATTTTTCCAGTATTGTACTCTTCTATCCTGCATCGTAGGAATCTATTATTCATTGGCTATATGTAGACATAATCATGGCTCTAGTGCTTAATTCTTCAGATCTAACAGGCGAGCATTCATGAGATATGAAATGAACAAAATAATTGCTACCATATTAATGGTCTCTCTCATTCTCACTTCATTACCTTTCATTGTTTTGAGAGTGGTGCAAAATAAATCTTAATTTGGTACCGTTCCTTAAAAACAGTAGTGGACCCAAACTTGGTGAAGATGTGGTACGTTTTACCCAAATATTATTATTTTTACACTGATCCGATTCAATACTGGTAAAATCAGTATCTACAACATTTATTGGTTAACTGTATATTAATTTATATATGTTTTATTTTTTTATTTTTATTTTTTGGGTCAAAATTTATATATGTTTTATTGTATTCATATTCGTAATAAGAATAGCATACCACATTAATAACCAAGTTTTGACGAATATGTAGCACTGATAAAAGAAAAGAAAAGAAAAGAAAAAACACTATATATGTACTGAATCTTTCATTTTGCATTTTTTCAGCATCACTTTATTTAGAGAATATTTACCTTGGGTTTCACCAAATGGAATCCAACACGATTATCATATGTATTGTATAAAGATGAGTGTCGCCTCAAAAACCAAGATCATGACCGCAAGTCAACCTCTCTCTCTTTCTCTCACTCCCATCATTCAGATTTCAGACACAGTACTCTACTTTAAAGACAGTACTCTCTTGAGTCTCTTTCCTTCACGACCAAGCTGAGAAAGAGAAAGCAATAAAGAGAAAGAAGAAGATAAAAGCTTCAATACCTAACTTTATTTTGGGGGTAAAATGATAAATTGTTCAATAACTTTTGCCTTTTGGTTGTCTCCTTTTATTAACCTGTATTTCTTAGGTTCTGGAGTGATAAACTCAGTTCTCTTTGACAATGGCTGGTGCTGTGGAAGCAACAAGAGGAACAAGTAAAAGAAAAAACAGCTTATTAAGAAAACAACTTGCTGTTGCTCTAAGAAGTGTTCAATGGAGCTACGCGATCTTCTGGTCCTCTTCACCTACTGAATCCGGGTTAGTATAATCTAACAAATTAAGTTATTTTGGTTTTGATCTTTTTATTATAACCCAAAATAAGTTACTTTGTGGTCATATACAAAAAAAAAAAAAAGATCTTCATCTTATCTTTGCATTGCCCTTTTCTTATGATAAATCATGTGTTAAAAGGTGTATATATATTTATATTGTTTAAATATATATATATATATATATATATATATTTGTTATATTTGAGTACTAAATTACTAAATTTAGGGTTTTGGAGTGGGGAGAAGGATGTTACAATGGTGATATAAAGAAGAGGAAGAAGGGATACGAAGCTGCTAATTATAAATATGCCTTGCAGAGAAGCAACCAACTTAGGAAACTTTATCTGTGTATGCTGGAAGGAGATAGTAATACTACTATTAATACTGCTGATGATGTTGATGATCATGGTGATGATGAGGAACATTATTGTAACAGTTCAAGTATGATGTTGTCACCAGATGATCTCTCAGATGAAGAGTGGTACTATTTAGTCTCCATGTCCTATGTCTTCTCTCCTTCTCAATGGTTTGTTCTCTCTCATCTACTATTAAAAATTAAATTAATATATATATATATAGCTCTTTTTCGAACTATTCATATGGTAAAAGTACTAATAAGTGGGAATGAATGTGAAGTGAACCATCTCCCTTCGTTGTCATCTTAAGACAATGGATCTTTATGGATTAGACGCTTGGAGTCAAAATCCCACCTATAGATTTCATGTACTTGTTTTGGTCAAGGGGGTTGATTACCTGACGGTTCACGGATTTCTATTTTCATTACAAGTGTGACTCTACATACTGTTTATGTACTTGGGATTCCTTTTTTTACTATTTCAATTTATTTTGAATTTGAAGTAAAAATATTACTACGTTTTTCTTTCTTTAGGATCCAAAACTAAAATGAGTTTTATTTTTGGGTTGTTTAATTAGTTTGCCAGGAAGAGCTTTGGCGACGGGTGAGACCATATGGCTTTGCAACGCTCATTACGCAGAGAACAAACTCTTCTCTCGCTCTTTGTTAGCAAGAGTAAGTACTCTTCCACAACCTCTTTTCATTTCTTCTTCATGAATCTTTGACCTCTGACTATATGATATTTTCTTTCCACCTGCCTTGCTCTTCATGACTGTTCATATGGCTTCTTTTCTTTAGAGCGCATCAATTCAGGTATGTTCTCTTTGATGAGTCTTTAAATGGGTTTTTACTGTCAGCAAATAATATTTTATTCCTCTAATTTGTTAGAGACCAAAGTTTTGTACTTAGAAATGATGTTATAGAATGTATATGTGTGTGTGTGTCTTATGTCTTTATGGGACTTTTCCAGACTGTTGTGTGTTTACCTTACTTGGGTGGTGTCATAGAGCTTGGCGTCACAGAACTGGTAACTCTCTCTCTCTCTCTATCTTAATATCAAAAAGGGTATAATTTTCGTTTCTTGCTTCACAAGGAACTCATGCTTAACACTTGTTTTATTTTCTATATGTTCCATGGACAACAATTTAAGATTTCAGAAGATCCTAGCCTGCTTCAACACATCAAATCTTGCTTGCTGGAGACTTCTAAACCGGATTTCTCTTCCTACAACTTCTCTTCTCACCAAGACCGCGATGATGAGAAGAATCAAACTAAAATTAAGATCAGTGATGGAAACTCAAACTCAGTGCTCCAAGAGAACCATCAGATTCAGTTTGGTATGTCTGATGAAGACTTGCATTACAAAAGAACTGTCTCAACACTACTCAAATACGCTGCTGATAAGAATATTCATCATCTCCAACCGGATCTTGTTTCTTCAAATACTGAGTCAAGTTTCTTGCGGTGGAAGCAACATGAGCAGCCGAACTCAATCCTTCTTCAAGAACATAGCAATTTGCAGCCGTTGTCACAGAATGTGCTGCGGAAGATATTGCACGACGTGCCTTTGATGCACTCTTTAGACACAAAGAGAACGTTCCCAAATAAGATGTTAGGTCTGAATCAAGATGATCCTTGTGACAGAAGTAAAGAGAACGAAAAGTTTAGTGTCCTTAGAGCTATGGTTCCTGCTGTCAACAAGGTAACAATAGTAACCCTATATTATATTTTATGCATTGAATCAGAAATTAAGACTTTTTTTTTTTGGAATATCTCTGCAGGTTGATAAAGAAGCGATACTGAACAACACAATCAAGTACTTGCAAGAGCTAGAGGAAAGAGTTGAAGAGCTAGAATCTTGTATGGGATCAGTTAATTTTGTGGAGAGACAAAGAAAGAGCGTTAATGACTCTGAGCTGATTGAGGAGACATCAGGGAACTATGATGACAGCACGAAGATTGATGGAAACTCAGGAGAAACCGAACAAACCACAATGTTGAGAGATGAGACACAATATTTAAGAGTTAAACTGAAAGAAACAGAAGTTGTGATTGAAGTAAGGTGTTCTTACAGAGACTACATAGTTGCAGACATCATGGAAACTCTGAGCAAACTTCACATGGATGCTTTCTCTGTTAGATCTCACACACTTGATGGGTTTCTCACACTTAATCTCAAGGCAAAGGTAAATCTTCTCCATGTTAGGAAGATATACATTTGGGTTTTCTTGACTTACACGTAATATTCTTGGTGTCATGCAGTTTCGTGGGGCTGCTGTTGCGCCGGTAGGGATGATTAAGAGAGAGCTGAGGAGAGTCATTGGTGAGAGTATATGAAAATTCACTTAGAGATCTCTCTTAATGATTTTGGTAAAAGTAGTATTATATTTCCTAAACTTTTGATGAAATGTTATTTTTGGACTTTGGTGAATTAGTTAGTTTTGCGAGTTTTTGTTTATGTAATCTTTGCCAAGACTGGGTTGCATGGAGTTTTTAAACATTGTCATCTTCTATAAATTAAGATACGTACCTATATATTGTTCTTGATTAGTTATATTTTGTCGGACTAATCATCTTTCATATCAATTGTTTGGATTATTTGGTTGGTCTTTTTGATTATGTAACGCTTCAGTTTCTTGCTGAGTCATAAGCAAACGGATTGAAATATTACTAGCCGGAGAATGTAACTTACTATGTTATTTATTCCAAACTGTTTATTGTGGTGCTCCTTTGTAACTCATATGTAAAGCCTGCAAAGAAGTAAATGTTGTGGAGCAATATAAAAGTTACTGTTTTCACTTGCATTATCCCAGTTCCTTTAAGCCTTTAGAGTTGATTTAATTTCTTGGTTAAATCTGAAAATTAATGGCACCTAAGAAGAGAGGAAAACTGGAAGTACTTCTCGTTGATGCTCATGGAATCACACACACAAATTTTATTGGTGACCCTAAAAAAAGATAAAAACGTTTTTCATATGTTTGTATATCAAACTAGTTAATAGCTCTTATTTCGAGTATTTATTTGGTTGCAGGAAGTCCTGTGTATTATGTGTTGTTGCAATGTGGGACAAAGGAATACCGAAGCAAAATGTCAAAAGGTTTTGTTAGTGATATAGTTTTTTTTTGTTGCTCTTCTGAACCAAGCATATTACAAAAGATATATTTGTGTTGTGAAAGCAGGTGATGACGACAGCGCATTGTGGAACCAAAAGTTTGTGTTCGATTTCCCAATGTCTCAATGGAAGAAGCTGACCCACTTCAAGGTTAGAATCATGGACAAAGAGCTCTTCAAAGATGGTGGATTTGTCGGTGAAACAATGTAAGTTTTGTTTTGAGAAATGAGTTTGGTTTAGCCTAGTAATATTAAAGACATAATACCATCCATATGTGACTGTGATTTGGTAACAGAATTCATCTTGGAGGGATAATAACCGAAGGACGTGACAGAGGATACGTAGAAGTTAAACCAGCTCCATACAATGTTGTTCTTGACGATGACACATTTAAAGGTGTACTAAAACTCGGATTCAGATTCACTGCGACGGTAAATCAGTAATTATCCAAGACAATTTTGAGTTCTTTAGAACAGAAATAACATAAGATCTTTTTATTTTTTTTACTTTTGTAGGATAAATTGCATATCAAGAAGGCATGGGAAGTGAAGATAGAGGGTAAAAGCCGTGAAGAGCCAATGATTTCTCCAGCTCTGAATCTGATGAAACTCCCTTTGTTAAGGTTTCTCATCTATTGCTTCCGGAAAACAACCAAATATCAACTAAAATGATCAAAGGTTTAGCATCAAAACTATTTACTTCAATTGTTTTTTTTTCATTATTTTGATTGTTCACATAACGCTTAGTTAGTACTCCCTTCTCTTTCATACAGAGTGTTATTTTGACATTTTCTTATTACACAAAAATGTTATTTAAGAATTTCAGTATAATTTATACATACTTTAAATTTAATATTAAATGAAAACTATATTAAACTTATAAATAATTTTATTTATCTCAAATATTAGTTTTAGTTGTTAAATAGATGTAATTATTACCAATATAAATACATTTCAATCATTTTTTTTTAATATTACAATGAAACTTTTTATGAAGTATTGCATAACCCTATTTGGATTAGTTGTCAGTTACTAGCGATGAGACATTTGTTTGATTTCTGAGTTTGTGCAAACATTATAGGTTCACAGCTGCATGGGCAAGAATGCAAGGTCTCATCAATGCAGAACTTCTTTATTGTTTGGTCGTCTATAACAAATTTTCTATTCGTAGCTAGGGTTTCTCGATCAACCGTTTCACGGTATCGTGATGGGCAAGAATAAGCAACTATTGATGACTTTTATTTTTCACCTTCAATCTCTAATGTAATAAATGCCATGCATTTATATCTTTCGATGTAACATTTTTCTTACTTCCAATTAATTTCTCAACCAATCTAAACTTAGCTTCACATATATATTTTGGGGATTAATTAAATTATAAGATATTTTATTTGTTATTTCTTTTCTACCTATTTTTATTTGAGTTATTCTAAACCCTAGGGTGAATCTCTAGATTCACCATCCAATAGGATTGCATCATTTCATATTTGATATCTTTAAGAAAAAGAAACAAAATCTTGTTAAGATGTATTATATTTTTATAATAATAATATAAAAATAAATAAAAATGAAAAAAAATTCTTTAAAAAAAATATTTTAACACTAAACCCTAAACTCTAATCTTAAACCCTAAACCCCTAGGTAAATCATAAACCTTTGGATAAATTTTATAAAAAAATCTTTAAAAATAATTCTTTTCACTTAAACACTAAACCCTAAACTCTAATCCTAAACCCTAAACCCTTGGGTAAATCATAAACACTAAACCCTAAACTCTAATCCTAAACCCTAAACCCTTGGGTAAATCATAAACTCTAAATTTTTATAGATTTATCCAAAGGTTTATGATTTACCTAGGGGTTTAGGGTTTAGGATTAGAGTTTAGAATTTAGTGTTAAAATATTATTTTTTTAAAGAATTAGTTTCGTTTTTATTAATTATTATTATTTTTATTTTGTATTTTTATTTTTAAAAACATAATATAACTTAATAAGATTTTGTTTCCTTTTTAAAAATATATCAAATATGAAATAATGTAATCCTATTGTATGGTGAACCTAGAGGTTCATCCTAGGGGGGTGAACCCAATAATAAATCTTTTTATTTTTAGTTACGTTAGTTCATAAAATTTTTATTTTTAGTTACGTTAGTTCATAAAGTACTTTGCTACTGAATATCAGTTTTATATAAAAACAGAGATTTTTATTAATAATCTAAAGTTTGTGTTACTTATATGTAATCATTCTCGTCATTAGATTTAATGTATAAACTTATTTTTCCTGAATATGTTAGATATGTTGAATAAATGACAACAAATAAACTATAGCAGCAGGTACATGTTGAACGTAGTGAATATTATAAACGATTGTCCATTGGTATATATATTAAAATACTAACCCAGGAATTAAATATATGCATAAGATTGGGCTTTGTTACAACGAGAAAATGGAACGCACGTCTCTGTCTTACGCACGAACCATGCAATATATATAGTCTACTCCATTACATTAGGTTATCATGTGCTAATCTTAACATTCGTACAAAATAAAAGGTTATCATGTGCTAAATTATAAGAACATAATTCAAATTGATAAAACTAGTCACCTATAATGAGTTGCAGACTTGCAGTCGATCGTGTGGCCTACATGCTAAACTCCAGCCATGTGGATAGTTGGTCTAATTTAAAAAAAAAACGATTGACACAAAGATAAAATGAAATTTCCAGTGGAAGCGTTGCAAGACCGACCAGAGATTAATAATTCTTAATTAAAGAATGGTTATAATGGTCAACAGTGATATATCTTATTATATAAAATTAGTTTTTTCTCATTTTAAAGTGGCATGTCACTAATTCATCTATTTTCAACATGACATGTATCTATTATCACTTATATGTTGGTTCATGTCACTTATTATATTTATTCAATGACTCACTTTTTTCTGCTTATTTACTGTGGTCTTTTTCTCCAAAAATAATATATATAAATAAAGCCATAGAAAATTACTAGTAAGTTTTTTTTAAAAAAAATTTCGTTTATTATTTTCTCTCGGATTCCTAGAAAATATACTTCTAATATTTTGAGTTATCAAAACGTCTTTGTCCCAAGATAATGATGACAAAATAAATTATGCAAGCGAATATTAGATAAGGAAATTGTACCGTAGACTCGCTCGCGTAAACTCGACTGTACACAAATCTGGAATAACTACAAACAGGACGATACCACTGTGAGTAGCTGACATAACCCATAGAATAGCTACTTCGAATCAAGATCATCAGGGATTATTACAATCACAATGATGTGAATATGAAGCTGAAGATTGCAAAGCTAGAAGAAGTCGAAATTAAAATCTTATGTTTAATGTAGAAGGTGGCTGAGATAGATTATAGTTTCGTAACTCTCATTAAAATAATTATGATATTTTTTAATTCTTAAATGATCCCAGGACTTTCAGTTATAACAAAAAAATGCTAAATTTACATTGGAGATTTCTAAATTTGTAAAGCAAGAAAATCATCTGATATGGTATAGTTTGAAAATAAAAATAAAATTAGGTAAATGTGCAATCATTAGTCAAATGATCCAATAATCTAAGATTTGTTTCCTGTTTGAAGATAATAACTCCATATTTGAGCTAACAAGAAAGCCAAAAAGTATTATACACGAAGCACATATATAGACAAATAGTTTATGAATTAATGTGGAAGTCGGCTGAGATAGATTATAGTTTGTTAACTCTCATTAAAATAATCATGTCTTTCCAGATATGTTATCTAGACGAGAATTACGTATGGTTTATGTTAGTCATAAAATAGTATGACGTCTGAGAAAAATATTTTTGAGGAATTATGAAAATTAACTTCATTATAGACTATAGACCATTTAAAAGTTCGTTAGCATTCCTACGTACCCAAAAAATCCAAAAAATATGAGGCTCAAGTTCTCAAAAAAACATTTTTTAAAAAAATTACAAAAAATAATGATAAAATATTTTGCGATATTTTGATGCAAGTTAAACGTGGAAGGATCAAACATACCGAATTATTAGATATCAATTTGTATTTAAAAAAATTAGAACTTAAAAAGCAAGAACAATTTTTTTTTCTAAAAGAATGTATTGAATGTTTTTCTTCTTCTGATATTTCAGTTTAATGGAAAGAAAACTAACAAAATATTGACAAGGACCACAACAAAGAATTAATAAATAGTCAAAATATAAATTTTAAAAAGGATAATGGGAAATATATAAAGAGATATAATAAATAAAATAAAAAATATATAAAAAAAAATTTTCATGATATAAACAAAATATCAAATTACTTTCTTCAAGTAGATATAAACTGTTATTTTTAATAGTTAACTCATAAATTCCAAAAGCAATTTAAACATAAGTTCAACATTAATAAGAAAGCAAGAAGTGTATATTTCACAGCACTAAGAATACAATACAAAAAAAACATGACCAATGAAATAGATATAAATGCATATATAAAACACATATACTAAAATAAAAAAGATCAAAATATCTACACCACCCAGAATAAAATATTACATAGTCATTTTGGTAGTTTATAACAGTCTTATTAAACAAATTTTAGTAGTTGAATTATGCCCATTAGTGTAGGTTAAATCATGCATTAAATCAATTAGTTTAGGCAAATATTCATGGCATGGTGTTCATATGATAGTGCACAAGCAATTTAGCATTGAATTTAAGAGTTGTTTCTTAATTTTTTAGTTAAAAGTTAAAAGACGATTCTTATATTCCGCTAAGAACTCCACCATAAGAACTCCCACTAATCATGTTCTTATATTATTTTCTACGTTCATATATGGTTAATTATTTATCTTCAATTAAATTATTATATAGATCTTGATTTCTATGAAGATTGGTATCGAACAATAAAATCCACATCAAGTTAACCAGTAATACAAACTTCTTTCTTCTCTATTTAAGAGGAAATAACAAAAAATCTAAAATCTGGAGACATAACTACGATTTCTGCACACAAACTAACCAAATTATACAATCTTATATTAGCTTAACCAGCAAATATATATTAACAAATTCAAAAAAATTTTAATATTAGATTGAAAGTCATCACCCTTCTGTCTTACCCAAAATCCAAATATTTGTAAGCTATCACAATTATTTAAAACCAAATTAATAATTCATGTAAGCCTATACATTATCAAAAAAAACGAGCAACTCAACCAATGTTACAAACACCTTTTAAAGCTCATAAAGATTTTGAAATATGTTAGCCAAACAATTCTTCCTCAGTTCAAGCTGCTCTCACAAATCAAATCACTGGTATATACTATAAATCAGCTTCAGAAGCATACAAAATCAGTTGTATCGTATCTAACTCCTTCAATTCACCTCTTCTCACAAAATAGTTCTAAAAAGAATACATCCTTATCGTTCACATCAATTCCAAACGAAAATCTAATACATAACCAAAAAAACTTATAATTTAATAACAATTAAGTCATATCCTGCGCGTAGCGCAGACATGCAATAATATCATATACGTTGAACATTCACAAAAAACTCAAAAATCATTTAACAAAATCAAATTTCAACAAATTGATCATGATATTTTTTAATTCTTAAATAACCCCAGGACTTTCAGTTCTAACAAAAAAAAAAATCTAAATTTACATTGGAGATTTCTAAATTCGTAAAGCAAGAAAATCATTTGATATGGTATAGTTTGACAATAAAAATAAAATAAAAGAAAGCATAGGTAAATGTGCAATCATTAGTCAAAGGATCCAATAATCAAAGATTTGTTTCCTGTTTGAAGATAATAACTCCATATTTGAGCCAAACAAGAAAGCCAAAAAGTATTATAGACGAAGCACATATAGACAAATAGTTTAAGACAGCTCCACAAGGGTATTTTACTTCTCTCATAAGAACCAAAACACTTGTTGAAGCCACCAACTTATCATCGTTTAAATCAATCGTTCTTAATTTCATCGGAAGTTCCACAAGAGATAAGAGGGTTTCTGATACAACAGGAGGGAGTTGGATTATTTTTTCTTTCAAACTTACGTTTAAATTTTGCTTTAAACGGTTCAAAACTTCAAATCGTAGCAGAAGCTTTAAAGGTAAATCAATATATAAAGACCGTTGCTTTCATTTTACTTTAACGTTCTTTTATTTGAATTTTACATTATTCAGCAAAACTCAAAGATACAATTGCATGCGTTCTTATTTATATATCTACTTTTTTGCTTCTTTTCTTAAAATATATTACTGACTTTATAGTTCTTTGGTCCTAGAAATTTCACTATCGATAAACAAATTCCTGGTTTTAAATTTAAAGTCTCTTGACAAACGCATCAAAAGCTTAAAGCTATAACTAAGTTTATTGTGTTACTTCTTCACAAAAGAAACAGATCAAGAACACAAAAGAGATAGTACTTGGAGAAGTTTTTTGCAGCTAGAAAAGAAGATGGAGAACGAAGATAGAGTTTATCATCATCAATTATCCATTGACCCAAATGATCAATCAACATCAGAAACTCATGTTTCCTTGACGATGAGCATGGATTCTTTTGTTTATCCTCGAACTTGTTCACAGAGCACTTCAAGCTCTTCAGACCAAATAGATGAAATCAACAGCTCCTGTAGTGAACCTTGTGATTGGCCTGTCCTGACTGAATCTAAGAGCTCAAAATGTCTCGCTACTGATTTAGAGCTGCAAACAAATGAAATTCTTGAAGCTCAAGAAATCTCAGAACCAGGTGATGTGTTCTATCTCTCTCTTACTCTCTGTATGTCTCTACTCTTTTTAATTTAAAATAAAATAATAAAAATGTGTTCTAGGTTTGTACAGAAGTTGAGCCAATGAAGGAAAGATTCGCAAAGCTTCTACTTGGAGAAGATATGTCAGGAAGTGGTAAAGGAGTTTGCACTGCTGTGACCATCTCTAACGCTATTACCAATCTTTATGGTAACTAAAGACTCAGTCAGTCACACAGCCTATACTATGTTTTTGTCTCAGACCAAATCTAAATTATTCCTTTTATCTTCTGCTTTATTAATATTTTTTTTTTTAATTTATGTTTGCTTGCAGCTACAGTGTTTGGACAGAATCTGAGGTTAGAGCCGTTAGAAACAGAGAAGAGAGCAATGTGGAAGAGAGAAATGAATTGTCTTTTATCAGTATGTGATTACATAGTTGAGTTCATCCCTAGATGTCAGAGTCTAAGCAATGGAACTACTGTTGAGGTAACATAACTTCTCACACTTATTTTGTCTGAAAAATAGGGGGAAAACAAAAATAAAATGAAATGTTTCTTATTGTATCAGGTGATGGAGAGTAGACCAAGAGGAGATATCTATATCAACTTACCTGCATTGAGAAAGCTAGATTCCATGCTTATGGTACCATCTAATTATCCAATGATTAATTCAAATGATTATGAATAAAAAAAGATCTTCTTCTGATGATGATCTTTGTTTGTTTTTTTACAGGAAGTGTTGGATGGTTTTCAGAACACAGAGTTTTGGTATGCAGAAGAAGGAAGTCAGTCCATGAAATCTGCCAATGGATCATTCAGGAAAGTTATAGTACAGAGGAAAGAAGAGAAATGGTGGTTACCAGTTCCTCTGGTTCCTCCAGAAGGTTTGTCAGATAAAGCAAGAAAACAACTCAAGAGCAAGAGAGAGAGTACTAATCAGATACACAAAGCTGCAATGGCTATCAACAGTAGCATCCTCAGTGAAATGGAGATTCCAGAGTCTTACATGGCAACTCTTCCAAAGGTTTTTTTTGTTTCATTCTTCTTATTACTAGAATGTTAAAAGAATTCTTATTCTGAGTTTTGTTTAATTTAACCATTTGGTGATGTTTTTTTTATTCTGTAGAGTGGTAAAAACAGTGTTGGTGATTCAATCTACCGTTTCATGAGTGGTTCGGGTCGGTTTTTCCCAGAGAAAATCTTAGATTCTCTGAACATAGCATCTGAGCATGAAGCTGTGCAGTTAGCAGATAGAGTAGAGGCTTCAATGTACACATGGAGACGCAAAGCTTGTCTAAATAACTCTAAGAACTCATGGAACATGGTGAAAGATCTTATGTCAACCACAGAGAGAACAGACAAGAACTATGTTATGGCAGAGAGAGCAGAGACTCTTCTCTTCTGTTTGAAACAGCGTTATCCAGAGTTGTCTCAGACATCATTAGATATATGCAAGATTCAGTACAATAAGGTAAAACAAAACTGAAGAAATAAATAAGCAGTAGTTCTCTTTCTTTTTTTGAGACTAAATTGTTGTCTTTTTGTTTCTTTTATTGGTTTGCAGGATGTAGGAAAAGCTGTGTTGGAGAGCTATTCAAGAGTTCTTGAAAGTTTAGCTTTTAACATAGTTGCTTGGATTGATGATGTTCTTCATGTTGACGAAACCATGAGTGGTAGTGAATAAGTTGTTGTAGATTTCTACTTTTTACTTTTGAAAAAGATTTTCTATGAATCTTGTCCTAGTGTTCTCATCTTGAGTAAATTAGATTAATGTAAAAACCTATTTAAAAAAAAAGTTATCTAGTTTCCCAGTCTGAAAGAATAGTTGGCAAAGTTTACCCATCCAACTCATGTAAGAAGAGAGAAAAGTGATTTGAAGAAGGAATCTATATATAAAACCGTTCCAAGGGGGGAATAATCATATGATAATATTTAGAGGACAAATAATACTTAATGATAGAACAAGAAAGTTGAGACAACTAACTATCGAATGAATCCCCTATATATACAACAGGGTTCCGAACCAACATGGGTCCGGGTTGTGTAAGCAAAAAAAGGGTTAGTAGTAGTTAAAATACAAAGAAGCCACACAGACAGACTCATAGTGATCTCTCTCAATAGATGGACTTGCCTGCTTCTGTCTTCAATAAATGAGATACAGTCTTTAAGGCACAAAAGATCCAAAAGCTTCTTTGCTTTGTCACTTTCTAGAGCTCTCTCTTTCTCTCATGATCATCAAAAAGAAACAATATACTCATTCTCAACTGTCTTCATCCACTGAACCAATGTATGTCAGATCAGTACGTCTGACCCTCACTGCACCTTTTAGCCAACACGTGGCTCGAACATTGCTCATGTCAATGCTGTTTGAAGGATTGCTGCTTGATGGACCTGAGCTCGTCCCGTCTTCCAAAAGCGTCCATGGGTCAACCACATCCATGTTTTCTGCTTCTTGCTGCTGAGACTGTGACAACATCGTCTGCTTCAACTTCCCTTGCGCTGCCGCTGTTCCGGTTTTTGGTATGGCAGGGGAATTTCTCTGATTGAGCCCAGCAGCAGCAGATCCCGCTGGTTGAACAAGTGTGAGTGCCGTTTGCGGAACAGAATGTGGCTGACACGAGAGAGACCAGCGCAGAGAAGGAAGGAGGGTTGGCATCGCTGCTTGAATCCGCCATCTAATAGTGTCAGGTAACTGCATCCGCGCAAGCTCACTCTGCATTATTTGACACCAAAACAAAAAAAAAAGAACAGTAACTTCAAAATCATTATTTTCAGTCTAAGAAGACAAGACAAGACTTCAGGATTGTATAATTTTGTTGACAAACCTGTAGGCTCTCTGCTGCATCACGATCAAACAAGGTAAAGTCTTTGGATGATTCATTAGAGGAAGACCTTGGCTTTAGCCAATTCGGCTGGTGATTGCTTAACAGCCCATGGAGTACAAACAGTAAACGGTCAAATAAGATTTCACTAGAAAGATCCGCCATGGAAGATGGATCTGTTGTTGATTCTATCTCCGACTTTGATAAGTCATTACGAGGAGAACACACAGCAGAATCTTCATAAACTACCCTGCTTCCAAGCAGACGAACTATAGTAGACGCAAGTGTGTGTCTCGTGTTCCTAAACGACGGTTCCCTGAAAAAAACGATTTCCACACAAAAACATAACTCAGCCTTTGATTCCATATGACTTTTACAACAAAAACTTGGTTAAACTGAATGAGAAAACAAATTATTGAGTACCTGCAGATGACAGGCAGTAATCTTAGCAGAAAATGCAACCGCAAAGACATAGAAGATCGCCAAGCAGCAGGGGAAGGTGGTGGCAAAGTGTCAGTAGTGTTTGTTGCGGTTCTTCTTGCTAAACTAGGGCTACCACCACGAAGGCCCTTCCGAGTACTTCCTTTACTTGATGAAACCTCAGACCCAGATGAAGCAGTTCCCATGTGTTTAGTGTTTGTTATGTTGCGGCTGGTTACAGAACTTAACTGCTGCTCAATATTGCTAAACTGCCTTGCCAACTCATTCACAAAGGTACTTCTAGAGTCATAAGAGCTTTGATCTATGCATGAAAGCACTAGCTTAACAAAAGCCCTCTCAGTTGTAACCCCATAGCCAACACTGAGACGATTCTCATCTAATAATAACTTTTTTGAACCCAACCCTTCTTCGATCACTTCTCCTTCTTCCATGGAAGTAACTTCCAACTTCCTTTTCTTCCCTGCTGCCTTGTTTCCAGTGATAGGATCAGAACTGGATTTATTGCACCAACCCCAAGGTTTCCAAAACTGAGGTTTCGTGGGAAGTCCTTTGCTTTCGCCTACTATTATTAGCTTTTGTCTGATTGTTTTTCTTCCAATAAGAACCTCGTGACCTGCTAGAAACCATTCAGCTTGCTTCAGCATTGACTCCTCAACCGATCTACCGAAGAGATGAACCACTTCCGAGAAAAGTGGAACCGCATCAGGTCTAACTAACAACCTTGTGAGAAGGATTTCAATGAAATTTTTCTCATTCTCAGAGGCTTCAGACTTCTCAGAGGTAGGACAGGAAGATCGTATGGCATCTGTCAAAGGCATATCATGATTTTCAAGTTTCTCAGTTAGTGCTTGTTCGTTTAGAAGCAGCCTGAGTTCAACCCACTGCCAGTGAAACTTTGCAGGTTGCAAGCAATCTAATACAGATACGAGCTTGTCCACAAGACTTGTTCCATTTCCCTGCTGCCGGTTTTTTGCTTCATTAACTCCTTCGTGGGAGTAACCACAGGTTGGCACCTTACAATCAATTAATGAATTTAGGAAAAGACGTGCACGAAGAGGAGCAAAGGCCACAGTTTTCAGGTGCATATCCAAACCACTCAACTCAAGTACCGATGCAAACTCAGCGTCTGTGGAATCAGCAACTATCAGTTCATAAAGTCCCTGGGTGTCTCTCAAACACACATCTCGGAAGGGTAGGTGTCTGATCACATCATGAAAGGCCATTGTTAAAGACTGATAAAGGCGGTGAGTGTCATCATGGACGCTGGAGTTATTACCATTCGAAACAAAAGGCCTCCACAGTACAAAAGCAAGAATAGAATATGCTGGTGGGAAGACCAAATTCAGCGGAAGCATGCGCTGCATACGCGATACAGCCACCACGGAAGATTCTCCCACAAGCTCCAAAACAAGCCCTTCCGAAACAGTTTTGCAATTACCAACAAGAAGTCTGAACCAATGTACATAAACTTCAACAGGGTTATCCATTTTAGAGGCTCCCACAGACCTAGCACTGCCATTAGAACTCGATTTTGCACGCCTTACAAACTGAACAAAATCTAAGTACTCCCTTAGTCTCAGCAAACCAACGATCCTCTCAAGGGTTATAACGCCATGTGTGATAGCACCTATAACAAGTGCAGATACAGCTGCACTGACTTTTGTTGCTCTGCTCAGCGGTATCTTTCCAGTACCATTCGGCATATCATTTGTGGTAATGTTCGCATTTGATTCATAGGATTCAGGAGATGGCTGATGCTGACTTCGGGATACCTTCCCAGGGGCGAAAGCTCCAGAAAGAGCAGTGGAACTTTCTGTTGCAAGCGCTATTTCAAACACTCGGCTTTGTCGCTCTCCAAGAGCTTCCTTAAGAAGGCACAGACAGGTTATATGGATTTGCAAAACATATCGTGCGATATTAGATGAGCCTACGCCAGATGGATGGATCTGATGAACAGAGAGATCTGAATTCTTTGCCATGGAAATCCCTATACTGTTTATTATTGCAGAAACCGCAGAAGAAACCAAAGAGGGATCACCCTCTTGAGCTGCACCGCCAGTCTGTCTAATGCAGTCCATTAGGCCAACTACAATTTGTTGGGCCACCTGATACCCGTAATCATTCTTCTCAGCAGGTGAGGCTTTCATGGTACCAGTACCCATGAGTTTTCTGATATACTGAGTTGCCTCTTCAACTTTTCGTTGCACACCTTCTCTCATAGTCAAGCCCACTCTTGAGGGACGAGTGATTTTTTTACGTAAATAGTCATCTTGATCTACTCCTGGTGGAACCCCAAAGGGGTTTCCATACTCACCGTTTCCTGGTCGCGTATGATCAAGTTCAGAAAGAAGCCTCTTTTCACATGTTGCTTTGAAATTGCCATGCCATTCCACCACACTGGGAAGGCTTCCATATCTTTTCAAAATATAGCGAGCATAAACTAAGGCTGCTGATCCAGAAATCTTTGCATTACTAGTCACAAGTGATGCAGCACGTGCCATCAAAGCTGTCATGGTCTCAGGGACGAGATCTGCTGAAAGTAGAATATTTTCATACCTGAAAATAATGATCGCACACATGCACCAAGAAAGTATTTAGAAATATATCATCAAAATAAAGATGATTACTGACATTTATAGAACGGGAAGTAAATAGAGTATTTTAGAAATATATCGTCAAAAAATAAAGATGATTAATGTCATCTATAGAACGGGAAGTAAAACACACCTCCTAAGTGATGATACTAGAATAGCTTCCCCTACTTCACACGTGTTGTTTTCAACATCCCTTGGCACAATTAGAAGGCTTCTTCCACCTTGACTTGCAAAATTTGGGCTACTGTTGCCCTTTGGCAATAACCAGATAAGAAATTTAACCACTAAAACCAAATCCAGAGAGAGATCCATGAGAAATAATATGGCAGATAGCTCGTCTGCCCCAAGCTTCCACCTAGTTGTCCTACTCTCTTCAAGTGGAGCAGCTTTGTTGAACTGCCCAACTCTCACATTGCTATTTTCGGACTCTTCAACAAGTTGCCGAACCACAGTTGTAAGCCAAACCGCAATAGACCGCTTATCAACAAACTGTAGCTGCTTCAATGAGTTTCCAACAGATACAATATCCTCAGGGGTAGAAGTTCTAAACACATCAGCCACCCAATGGTTTTCTCCTTCCACTCCAAGGCCATGATGAGGACAGCTTACTTTACTATCACAAACATGGCTCGTAGAGGTGCCCTGGCTACCTTCAATCCTAGTAGCTTGTAATTGAGCAAGAGATTGTGTTTTACGCCTACCCCTCGGTACTTGTTTAGTCAACTCTATCGGAGGATCAACCTTCGGAGAAGGATCGACTGTTTTCAATCCCTTCTTGATCCACCAGTTATCTTCATCTGATATAATTGATGAACTCCCTTGATAGCAAGAGCTATTTTCATCATCCATTTTCGGTCTTTTTGCTTTTCTACAGTCTTCACACCCTGGTGTAGCTTCTAGTTGATCCACCTTGCTATACACAGATCCACTTGATCCCTTAACACTACTTTGAAATTCATCTCGCACTGGATTTGTCATACCGCAGGACATACGGGGAAACTGCAGCACGGCTGCTATGCGCTCCTTTAGTTCTCTAATATCTACAGTCCTCTTGGAATGTTTTCGAAGTCCCTCATTATCGCCCATGGCATCAAACGTCCTTGGCAAACCAACCAACGGAAATGAAGTGGATTTTTTCTTTGACTTCTGGTCTGACAGAGCTAAATTATTGAAATGTTTACCTTTACCAACAAGCAACTCTCGCAGAAGAAGGCGCCGTTCGTTTGAATATATTCTCACAGCCTCAGAAAGCTTATATCCTCCTAAAAATTGTGCTTCCTCCAAGGTGTCATTCACAAAACAACCAGGTAGCTGTTTCAGTATGCGATGATGCCTCATTCTCCTTTCAGGATCAACAGCAGGTTGAATCACATCAATCATGCCACTAAGTATGAGTTGTCTCACGTATGCTACGGGATTAAAGATTCCAGAACGTATAAGTTCAAAAACGAGTAACTGCAAGCGCTTTGCTCCACCCCTGTGTACCTCGTGCTGATCAATCCAACAGACTATGATATCATGTAATGGGCCCGGACTTTCAAATGCATCCATCGACCCGTTCGGTTTAGAAACACCAAGAAAATTGCTGCGATGGTTCTTTCCTCGGCGAGCTGCAAATTCCCCACCCAGACTTTTCTGCTTCAGAAGCTGAATAACTAAATGCACCTGAGAACAATCTTTTCTGCCAGAGAAATTGATATCTTTAGGCACACCATCCCGAAAATCTCTAAAATCACATGTCGCCCATTCAATAAGGAAAAACACGGAGCAAACAAAGGATGTGCTAACAGTCCCTATCCATCTAAGAGATTTTCTTAAGCATGGACTGACTTCAGCAATCCAGGTCTCCTCGACGGCTCCGTTACAGAGGTCTTCAAAGAGATAACAGTAAGCAGCTCTAATATCTCCGTCCGATAAAGCCTTATCCAAGGCCTGAACAGCTTTAGCCCCGTTATGTTGAGGATAACCAGCGCTAGCTATCTTTGCCAAATCATCTGCACTTCTCTGAACCGTTGAAATGGTATAATCAAAAGAAAGAAACTCAAAACGAGAATCAACTCCTCTCCCTTGAAACTGGGTAGAAATCTCTGCAGAATTGCTTCTCAGCTTTTCCAGATTCTCATATGCTTTTGATGCATAGCTCACATCATTGGGTCCAAATGCTGCTATGGAAGGAGGTAGTGGGAAGCAATCTGAAGCAACAAATGTGTCGGGTGCAGCCAGTACCAAGTAGCGAACCATTTCAGTTAAAGCAGAGAGAGTATAGGCCCTTCGGGAGTTATCAACAAGATCGGATCCACCAGGAGCAGGTTCTTGGATGAAACGGACAGCAATAGCTACAAGATTCTGCACATATGTCTGAGAGAGAACAATGCTCTCTAAAACACCATATACAATGGGGAGTAGCAACTGCAAGGTTTCAAAGACCTCCTTTTCCTACAATAAATCAGAAGGGGAAATCAAAAAGCTGAAGACTAGAATACCATCTTGGATCAACAAACTGATCTAGAAGCATACCTGTAAGAGTCTGAGAACCCAATCAACAATGAGATTAGGAAGAAGAAGCCCCTCAGCAAGGTGCCACTGTAGAAGACGCACCATATACCACCACTTAAAATGCAGAGATGTTTCCTCACCGTAAAGACTTGCTGATGCTGGACTTATCTTTTGAATTGATCCTGGATAAAGCATCTGTGGCGACCTATCTCTAGTTTGCTGAGAAGGATATGAATTATTCCGTGACAAAAGTTCATCCAAGAGGTATTGCAGGTAGTCAATAACATCTTTTGTCCATTGCTCACACCGCGTAATTTGTGTTTTGTCAGGTGTCCCTGAAATTATAGACGCGGAACTAGGTCGCACCTGCAAGTTGAAAACAAAAATTGATATCCTCCAACGCCGAAAAGATTATAATTATAGACAATCGAACTGTTCCCGACAACGTACCTGGTTAAGATAAGTCACTTTTATAAACCAAGTAGCTCTCGGTAACGGAACATTGTTCCTTATGAGGACTTCAAACAAGGTTTTTCTCTTATATCCAGGAATGTTATCAGCCAAAGAGCGTAATCGCTTGTGTTGTTGTGATAAACTCTGAGAAAAAAATGAGAGCATGAAATGAGTTAAATATTCTACTTCAGCAAAGATTTAAAACATGTGCTTTCAGTTATCAGAATTCCATAACAACCAAGAAGACTTGAATATTTAGTAATTCTTTCACATTAAGTAAATAAGTAAAGTTTGGTCATGTCTATTGATTGGAAGATATACCAAATGTACAGCAACAAACGTGGATTACAAAGTATCATTACGAAGTTTAAATAAGCATAATGATATGCCAGAGTACCTCGATCCATTTTTTCTTCGTCTCCTCCCCACATGGTCTTTGTTCTGGGAATCCAGGCTTACACAGAAGCGAACCAGAGAGAGGCACCCCATAAACCTGACCAGCCTGCCATATAAATCGGGAGATTAAAAAGTATAGGCAATGTGATTGGGTCTGCAACCCTAATATTATGCACATAAAGCACACGCTTAAATTGAAAAGGAAAGAAATTAGAATCGCTAGTTTACCTTGCGCTTCAGTGCACGAGACTCATTGATAGCTCTAAAACACTTTCGGATAGCCTGCGGGATAGGATTGAATTTAATTTCACAAGAACACACAAATGAACTCCAAAAGAGATAAAAAATAATAATAATAAGAGAGTAAACACTGTCTATATTCTCTAATACCGTACCTCTTTGCACTTTATGACAACAGGCTTGGAAAAAGTATGGACATGAGTCAATATAATCTCTTCCGCTTCCTATAAGGACCAAAAGGAACAGAACCTCAATTAGAACTCATCACTCCAATGCACATTCTGCCTCAGTAAGACATTATTCCTACTTTAATTTCGAGCATCTACTAGAAATAGCGTAGACATGGGTCGAAGGAAGGTATATTGCAAACATATCAATAATAATTAATCAATGATTTTCTACGTTTTACGATAGCACAACAGGACGCATATTTAACTAGTTCAGTCGATCGCACCTTAAGTCCATCAACAGTTTCCTTGTATCCAGACTGAGCATACTCTTTGGTTAGGTTCTCTTCGGGAGAAGTTGATGTTGGAGGATGAAAATCAGGCGGTCCAAGTCTGCAGTTTTTTAGAGAAACATAAATCATCCAAGAAAGTAAACGAGTCGACAACTTCAAGCACTAACAAGGGTTCAAAGTACTTAGCCTTGTGGAGATAAAATAGTGAAATCACAATAACTCAAACACAGGATCAAGTATAAAATCCAAAATGTTAAAAAAAAAAAAAAAAAAAAAAAAAGTACCGGGAGTTTAGACCGTCCTTTTCACACTTCAACTTGTAGGGTGTCAACGGAGGTGGCCTCCTGCAGTAAACAAAAAGTATATACACGTCTTCAAAGCGTATCAACTTATATAAAAGGGAAATGAAAAAGACATGGGACATGCCTGGAGTTTAGGGAGTAGTTTCCAATAGAAGAGGAATCAGACCGTCCTGAAGAACCACCACCTATAGAGCTATTGTTGACTGCACTAGAGCAGTTAGCAGGATGATACCTTTGCATATCTCCAGACTAAAACCGGCCTACTGGTTCTGACATCAACATACCCTGATAAACTCAAAGAACAATCTGCACTCTATCACCATAAGGAACCTCTTCTAACAGCATAAACTTAGCACTGACCTCATTAAACCCTGAAACATCAAAAGTAA
The DNA here is from genome assembly GCA_932364175.1 of Eruca vesicaria subsp. sativa. Taxonomy (NCBI): domain Eukaryota; kingdom Viridiplantae; phylum Streptophyta; class Magnoliopsida; order Brassicales; family Brassicaceae; genus Eruca; species Eruca vesicaria. The sequence goes on from CAKOAT010042225.1 coordinate 46,128, forward strand.
ACCACTAAATCTACATATATCCTATCAAAAAAGAGCTCAACTCTAAGTAGAGATATAGGTTAATTCGCCTAATAGATATCTCTTGAAAGTTTTAAGCTTTCTTTAATAACATACACACAAGTGAAATTTTTAAAGATAAGAGATTCGATTCAAAGGACACAAAAGGTGAATGAAATCGAAAGCTACAGCCTTTGGCAAGAACATGAGCTAGAAAAACAAATCCAACTACTATATTTTAAAAAAAAACTAGGGTTTCAAATCGAGAGCTAACCGAAAGTTAGGGTTTTGAGAACGAATTCGAACCTGATTGAGAGAATTTTCTGGGAGCTAATTGGGGTTAAAAAAAAGTTTGACTCTTTTTTTTTTTTCAACGAATTGCGTCTGTGTGTTTTGCAGCTTCGTCAAATTGGGATTCGGAATTGTGACGAGGAAGAAGAGAATAATAAACGGAAGTCTTGGATTGGGTTTGGATTGAATCCGATCTAAACAACACAACACTCTTCTCTTCTGGTAAGGACGAACAAATAAATCTCTCTGCCTTTTCTCCTTTTATTTTCTTTTTTCTTCGATCGATTTTGCCCTCAAGCTTCTTCCTTTCTTTATGCTCTAAGGGCTTAATTGTAAATTTGAGTTTCATTTATTTATGAGACTAGTTTTTCACATAATAATAGTGGATGGATGCACTAAAGGGTTTGGTATTGTAAAAACTATTCTGAATTTATGATCTTCCCACGGGTTATTTGTTTTTTTTTTTTGAATTGTAGGAAGAGATTTGAAGAATCTTATATTATCAAATTTTGGTTTTGTGATTTTCTAATTTTCAACACCCATTTTTACTGGTTTTTTTTAATCTCTATGTTTTCTTCTGATTCTTCATGAACTGTTAGTTTTAGGTATTCTGAATTTATTATCTTCCCACAGGTTATTTGTTATTTTTGAATTGTAGGAAGAGATTTGAAGAATCTTATATTCAACTATCAAAATTGGTTTTGTGATTTTGTTATTTTCAACACCCATTTTTACTGTTTTTTTTTAATCTCTATGTTTTCTTCTGATTCTTTCATGAACTGTTAGTTTTAGGTATTCTGAATTTATTATCTTCTCACAGGTTATTTGTTATTTTTGAATTGTAGGAAGAGATTTGAAGAATCTTATATTCAACTATCAAAATTGGTTTTGTGATTTTCTAATTTTCAACACCCATTTTTACTGTTTTTTTTTTTAATCTCTATGTTTTCTTCTGATTCTTTCAAGAACTGTTAGTTTTAGGTAGTCCATTAACATATAGGTAGGGAAAAAAAAGTTGTACATTTATTTATCTTACGGTTGATATTAATAATATTAGATGAATTTGATCAAAAAAAAATAATAATAATATTAGATGAAAAAGTGTAACAAATGTTTTTTAATATCTAGTATTATGAAGAAGTAAAGTTTCATGAGTTACTAATTAGTTTGTATATGGAATCATATCTTTTATCAGGTGTACGATCTAATGTCCACACCCATATCCCATCAACAAGAAATGCTATTCACTAAGGTAGGGCATAAAGTGCAACAACTGAAAACATTATCCAAAGCTGTACCTCACATTTGTCATAACGATCCATAAAATTTCATTTCTCCATTTCCATAAAATTCTTTACAAATTCTGCTTTATGCTTGTTTCTTTCCCCTTACTAAAAAAATATCGTCAACTCACCAATCTTAGACTACAATCTATAACAACACATTAATCAATTTGTAATTTACTCTTCTTTCCAACTACACTAACCTTGTATATCTTCTAACTTTCATTAATAAATAAAGTACTCTTCAAGATTGTCCACCCCAGATCATACTTCCTATAAATACATTGTCATATGTCAAACTTCTGAAAATGTTACACACAAATAAATCAATGAAACCAAAAACACTATCACATCTCAACACACAACACACACTCATACTAAAATAAATCATATCCTATAGTATACTAAAACAAGAGACCAGTGGTCCTGTCTTTGAAAGTGTTTCTGTAATGACCCCACCACAAACTGGTCTCGAAAGGATCTTATCTCTTCTCTGTCTCTCTCAGCAGTCTGAAAGTTATTGTCTTTGAGTAATACACACACTATCTACATGGTTCTGCGCTAATGGAAGTTAGCAATGGTGATACTGAGGCTATGTTCTGAGCTTGCAGCTGTCTCTCTCAACAATGGCTCTGTCTTTAAGAAGAGAGTTTGCACTTTTATAAAATAAGGATGCTCTCATCGGTCTTCAACTCAGATGGAACAAGAGAGTGCTCAGTGTTGTTGAGGCAGTTTAGAGTGACCTCTTCAAGTAATTCCTCTAGAATCAACTCACTAGTTTCAAAGCCAATGCAGTCAATCTCACATCTGATGTCTAACCAGTTTCCAGCTTTACCCAAATCTTTCCTAACTATTTGATCCAACGCGTGAGGGAGTGGCAATGGCAAGAGATGCCAGTAGACCGCTTCTTGAACCTCGTGAATGATGCTTTTGACGGTAGAGAAGACTCTGGTTCTTGGTGTAACAAAGGAAGCCCATGGAGGGCAACAGCAGAGCTCCATGATAACTTCATTGATGCAGTCAAAGAGAAGCTCATGGTCATGGCAAAGCTGGCTTGGACAGAATGGTACATTGCTGATCAGTGCCGGTTCAAGAAGCTGATCAGAGAACTGCGCCTTCAGATAGAGCTCTTTAAAATCTGACTCTACTGCGTCCATGACTGCTTTTATATAACCAAACACCACTTCCTTGTCACTTGTGATGGATTTGACAGAATCCTCTCGGCTTTTAGCTGCAGAATCTTCTTTTTCATCGAAGTGGATACACCAAGGTTGCACCTGTGGTTCATCTGAGATGTAAAGATGAGTCAATGTTTGCTCATGATGAAGAACTAACTATGTACTAGAACCCAAGCTTAGTAGTAATGCTGAGATTATCATTTTTTCACTTACCAGACTGAGATCTTATTTTTGCTGGGCTTATATCATCTTCAATAAAGAGTGGCTCAAGAACTGATATTGGGCTTGACCATTCCGGAGTATCAGTAGCGGCTGATTTGCACTCCTCACTTTTAGCTAAACAGTGAGATGGTGAGGCCACAGAGGAAGCCAGTGGTAGTTGGTTCTCTTCATGAGAGATCTGTAGAAGAAACGAAGCAGCAAAACAGATTCAAGTCTTCCACTATTTCTTCATTTCAGATTAAATACAAAATGATAAATATTATAGCGTTGAAGCGAAATGACTTGCCTGTTTTGAGATTATACCGTCCATCTGTTCATCCTGAACTTCTAATTTGGATAAGTCATTAACCAAAGTAAAGCTTGCTTCCTCTGTAACCATACCAATCTCATTGGTAATCATTACATCATCTGCAGAACCTGCAAGTTTGGCTGGTTATTAGATTAATCACCGTCTTCTAAATAAAGAGTGAAGAAATAGTATTACCTGCAGCAGATATTTTATCTTCGTTAGCAGTTCCATCAGTAGGTTCACTTGCGGTTGGTTGGAGAGACTCGGCAGCACTGTCAGGTTCTTTGCTTAGAACGCAGGCCTGAGTATCATCACTTTTTATTGCATCCTCTGGTTGGCTCACATGAGCTTCTTTCTTGATGTTCACAGCATTTATGTAATCCGATGAAGCAGCAGACTTCCTGTGTGCAGCAGTTGAGCTCTTTTCCCATCTTCTTCCTGGGCTGCTTATAGGAGACAAGTACTCAGGAAGAGAGAGTATTCTTCCTAAGGTTCTTTGAACCTGTCTACTTGTTATGTTCGAATCAAGATCTCCATTGTTTAACATCTCGGACAGATGTTTCTTTGCCTCTGTATAAATGTTAGATACCCTTTGCTTTCTATCATCTTCATTGTTCTTCTGAGACGTTGAAGGCTTTGCCATCCGCTCGAGAAAGAAATGATCTTTAGTTGGCACATTTTTAGGAAAACCTCTCTCACGCTGGAGTCCAGGCTGCTCCTTTCTGATTGCTTGTTTCAGCTTCCTCTTGATCTCAGAAAGAAAGAAATGTGAACTGTTTCTCTCGTTCTGTATTTTATTTCTCATCAAATGAGAATCAGGTGAGGAACCACGGCTATTTCCTCCTGTTTCTGGACTTGAAAAGCTTGGCTTCAGAATGAAAATCCTGTCTGAAGCTTCACATGCTTTTTCATCAGTCCTTTCTTGTGGTGTATCCTTCCTCCTGAAAAAACTAGACCATCTCTTATCAGACAAGCTCAAGCTTTCTTCTCCTTTCTGACTTTGACTGTTTTGTAGATTTTGAGATATATCTCTTGGCACAAGTATCTCTGGATCTTGCAGAAGTTTGAGAAACAACTCCTCATCTGATCCAAGAATCTGAAACACTTCCATCAAGTCCTTAGATGTAAGTATTTCACTATTCTCCTTGGGACGGTTCCCATGTAAAAGCTTCTGGCTGATTAAAAACTTGACCAGTTCCCTCAGTTTTTCTTTATAATCTTCGTGTTTGTGGTTCAACATCCCATTCTTCCCACGGCTTGTACTTCTGCGATGAATCTCAGAATAGAACTCTTCAATCATGTTATCAATGTCAACACTCCTTTCAGACGCATGATGGCTCTTCTTATGTCTGCGGTGAACTTGAGGCTCTTCAGTGTCAGGTGTGGTTATATTGCTAAAGTTATCGCAGCTGTTCTTGCGGGTCTTGTTTTTCCTCCTATGGTTTTTCCTTCTTCTTCCTTCGAGCTCAGAGTCTGACAACTGTCCTGCTTCAGCATTCTCCCTCTGCTTCTTGTCAACGAGTAACTCTTCTGCAATGAGTTTCTTCACACTTGGCTTTATGATTGTAATCGTGACATTGGGCTCTTCACCAACCTTTTTCACATTTTAAGGAACAACTAGTTTAATCCCCACAGGAGACTCTTAAGAGGAAAAAGAAGAGGCAATGATGTTTCCAATAAGGTTGAAGCTTACAAGGGTGTCTTGAGCAGATTTGTCACGGCATTTGCTGGACTTGTCAATCTCATTGTTCCTATGATTTCCAGCAGCTGAAAACAATTAACATAACGGTTAACCAAAACAACTCATTCACATGTAATGTAAACTCAGAAATATACAGGTATAGAGAGAGAGACAAGTGAACTACCATGGTTTTGGTCAACAAGGAGCTTGGGAGAGAGTGGTCCATGGCGGAAAGTAAACATATTCATAAACCCCCACATGCAGCCTAACTGATCCCTCTCTACTCGAGCAGCTGCACGTCTTTGAGTTTTCTTGGCCATTAGCTTTATTTCTGATGGTATTCAGTTCTTTTCTAATGCTCCTTTTCCCCTAATCTTTATGTAGCTATTCTCTTTGGATGTTCCATAACATAAGCAGAACAAGAAAACTATTAATTAAGCAGCAACAGATAAGACAGGAAATGACACAACAGAAGGGTAACAAGTCAAGTTCAAATACAGAAGGAAGAAATCTTGTGATATGATGTACTTATATATAAAGTAAATACTTGTAACAACCTCAGATCCTTGAGAAACAAACCAACAAATATAACAGAAAGAAGTAAAGGATCATCTACCAGTTCCCCCTATCCAATCCAAATCAAAACTCATATTACAATCTAAGAAACTGTTAAACTAATGGTGTGAATCATTAAAACCAAAGGCAAGTAAGAAGATTTGATATTACAGTAACTAGTGCCATTACTTAAGGAGCAAAATCAGATACCTTTCCCTTTCAAAAGAGAAGAAGTACAAGGGGAGTACCTTAGATTCCTGATTTGATTCCAAAACTTCCCTGAAGGGCAACCAGCTATTGTAGCTGGGTTTTACTTATGGACAAAGCCATTGATCAAAGAGTAGCAAACTGAAGCAGGAAGTAATCCTCAAACTAAGCTCCAAAAAATTCCTTTGATGCCAAGATTCTGTCGTCAGAGCTTCTCTTTGATCGCCGGACAAAACGGTAGAAAAAAAGAAGAAGAGGATATCTTTAAAGCCAAGGGTGGAGAGGAGACGTCAAACTCTAAGCAAATGATTTACTCAAAAGCTTTTTTTTTTTATAAAAACATGAAAGAGAAGAGGGAGGAAGAGAAGGTAAAAGTGTATCTTGAGGCTTCTTTATTAAACTCCAGCCACATTGTTGATCTGACAACTTTTCCAGGTTCTGTCGAGAAACCCAAGCTTCTGTAATCATATACGAGAGATCAACTAATAGAGAAAAGCTTTTTATTTTTATTTTTTTCTAAATCATGTAATATCGCAAAAATCAAAGTTTCAATTTCCGCACAGTTGATCAACAATGACCTTCTTCTTTCAACATTCGAATAAAGAGAAAAAAGAAAAGAAGAGATATTTTTCTTTCTTTCTCTCTTTGGTGGGCATCTTTTTGACAAACAATAGAGACAGAGAGAGATGTTGATTAAATTAAATTAAATTAAATTAAAGTTTCTTTACCGACAAAAGCATTAGTTTTCATGGAGAGAGGCTTCTCTCAACTGGGCAAAGATTGGCTGAAACTTTTATCCGGGATTTGTTCTAAAATTAGGATATCCGGAGATTTCCGAATCCAAATCCGGATAGTAAAATCTAGGATCGGTGCAAGCTTAATCTAGATCCCAATATCTTAATTTTTAGGTCTGAAAATCTGAATTCAGATCCATATTTAAAAAATATATTAAACTTTTTATTTTATTATTAATTATATATGATATATTAATATTTCTACATAAAATAACTTTATAATATTCTACTTTTATATTAATAATATTATATGTGATATATATATTCATAAATTATGGTTAAATATTTAATTTAGGTATTATTTTTAGATTTTTTTTTTATTTTTTAATTATTTTTACGGATCTGAATCTGAATTTGGATATCCGCGAATATCACAATATCTAGACGGATATCCGAAAAAACACAAATCCGAATCTAAATATTAAAATTACGAATTCAGATCCGGATACTTCAAATTTCGACAAAGAGAAAATGTGGAATAGAGAGAGAGCAATTAAGTAAAAGTGGAAACTTTTACAACGCAACAAACGTCGTGCCATTAAGCTCCACAGGAGACTAGATAAAAAAGGAAGAAACACCGTTAGGAAAATGGGGGCCCATCTCTCTAGAGAGAGAGGCAAAAGCTTTAGGTACAAGAAAAGTATTTGCACATTTTTTCAACAGCCTTCATCATTATAATTGCCCTGCCCAGTAAATAATTGATCTCTCCTCTTTCTTCTCAAAGAAAGCTCTGAATTTGAGAACTGGCAGTGAAAGAAAGATTCGTAATTGTTGTCTGGAGAGATGCTGGTTCAGAGAGGAGTAAAAAAGGGGTTTAACTGATAAATGTTAAAATATTGGGGTCATATTGTAACAAATAGAGAATTGAAGTTTGGTGGAAATAAAGGCCAAAAAAGAGGCTCGGCTGCTTATGCAAATGGAGAACACGTATGTTTGAGATTATTATGATTAACCCCATTTAGTAATCATCATAATTAGTCTCCTAATTTCATTTCATTGACCAGCTCTTTTTGATCTTAATCTGATTCCCTGTCTTTCCATTACCTAAAGAGTTCTTACATTTGTCAGAATTAGATCAACCACTTGTAATAAAAAAAAAAAGATCTAATTAAGAAAAATGTTTTCTTTGTGTGGGGTTTGCTGATAAAGCCGAGCACTTTAAGGGAAAATGGTCCAACAGAAATAATTACATCTCATTGTCTTGATTCATCGGTGGCCTTAGCAAAATTCGAGACCATATGTTTTTTGACCATGATCAGTAAGTAAGTTACATTGAGTTCCTTTGAAGCAACATAGGCAGTCAGGGACAGGGACCATAGTATTATATGTGTTGCAGTATTAGTATATTCATACCCATAAACACTCACATTTACCAATCAATAGACCCCGCAGACGAAAATGTGCACGCGCACAAACGTAAATACATAAGATATATAATCAGAATATTGCTACAAACGTGGCATTTTTTTTCTAGGTTGGAACTTATCGACCGACAAAATAAGATATAAACGTGCTCCCATTAAGGAAGTTAGTGACCTGACAACGGCTAGGTTTTCATAATGCATCATATACATGTACTTTATGAACATCTATACCAAATTTGATACGCTACTATTCAGATTAATTTAAATAAATATCAATGATAAAATGATGACATATAGAATAGTAAAATAAATCAATTCCTAACAGTCCATCCGGAAGGAGTCACCATTACTCTTTTAATAAAAAAAGAAGAGATTATTAAAATAAATATACATGTATTAAAGTTTATTTAATATATTACTTTAATATTAATATTTATTAATAGTAAATACTTATTAAAATATGTTAGTGTAATGTAATTTTATTTAATATAATATAATTACATAGTAAAAAAATTTTATTGTACATATTAAGTGATGACAAAATTTCTATTAATATTATTAAAATGAAAATATAGCTTTTGTGTAAACATTGATGTTGTGACTGACGAAGATAAAACATTATTGTTGAAAATACACTAAAATATTGTGATTTTACATTATGGTTGGAGATATCACATCCAGTGATTTGTCTAATCCTCTTTGAATTTAACTTTTGGATAAATGAATCTAATAAAGTTAGGAATAGGTAACAAGATAAAAGTAGTAGTTCAGAATCATGACAGCCATAACTAGTAGGGTCAATGGACTTTATCTAGATGTTTCATTTATACATCCAAAACCAACTAACATTATAAATATATGTTATTTGTAAGAAATTTTAAAGTTAGGCCAAAAGCAGATCTAACCATTGTTTAATTTGACAAAAAAACAATGTTAAATTTTGTATAACTACCGAAAGAGGAAACATATGTGTTTTAGCAAATAGATAAGCAACATTCTAGTAGCTTTTATCATAACGTTTGGCGCAATTCCAACAATTTTATTAATGGTTTCAAATTTTCATGTTTTCTGCTTAGTTTTTATAAATATGAACTACATAAACAGTTAATAATTATTTTATTATAATTAATTTTTATATTTTTAGTTAGTAAAATTTATTATAAGTTATTTTATGGAAATAGCAAAATTATGAAAATATTTGTAATGTTACCAAAGAAAATGAGTGATTAATGAAATGAGTGAGAATAATGAATTCTTTTCATATTTTTTTAAATGATGAACAAAGAAATGAGTGAGAATAGTAAATTCTTTTTACATTCCATATAATTTACGTCATTTACAAAGAATATTTGTTATCTAAAACTTTTTAACATTTTTTTACATTTAAAGAATAATAAATATATTATTTATCAAATCCAAGAAAAACATAAGTAATAAATAATCATCTTCTTTTTTTTCATTTTCTTTATTTTATTTCTTTCTTATCCCACATATCTTTTAATGGTCACAGATAAGAACTTTAATCACTAAATTTAGTTGCTATGTACCACAGTACTTAGTTTTGGTGAAATCAGTTATGTGACTATTTTAGTAATTTTAAATTAACATGATAACTATTTTGTTTTTTAATATTGTGATTGTAATTTGCAGTTTATAAATATTTATAACATTGATGAACAAGCTAGTTAAAAGGTGCGTAATGAAATTTAAATAGTAACTTCACCTTTACAAAGATCATTCAGTGTATTTTTCCAATTTTAGTTTAGATAAATGCTTCATATAAAGAGATAGCTAGATTCTAACATGCACTGTGCGCGGGATTATTTGTATTTATTTTGATACTTTATGTTTTCAACATTTTATGATTTGATGATATTTTTTTATAAACTTTGATGTACAATTTTATTGTTTTGAGAAAATTATATTATGTACATGAGTTTTAAATCATACTTGATAATGTAAAAGTTATCACTATTTTTTGTCTAAAATTATATTTATAAAATTAAAACTATATGATATTTTGATAATATAAATTATAATATGAAAAGTACGTATTGTAACTTTCAGATTGAAAATATATAGTTTTATTATACATATGAACTTAATACATTTTCAAACACATAAATTAATAGTTTTGAAATTAAGTAGTTTTAAAATACTAAAATATTGTGTTTGTAAAAATTAAGATTTTTGGAATGCGAATATAGAAAAAAGGATAAATATTAAACATCTATGGTTTTTGAAAATTGGGCTACTAATTGAATTCTAAAAGATCAAAATTTATTTCCTCAACTTTTGGGCTAAGAAAATTAAAAAAAAAACTGTGCAATTTCTAATTAACTGGGGATCGTCCACCCTGTGCAAGCGCCGGGTTATTACGTTGGTGTTGTGTTGTTTTTATCCATGAATGAGTGACTTATGTGTTGGGGAAATTCTTTTTGAGACTGTGAAATGAATTACATTATTTATTGATTCATAAAAGTTTGTGGTTAGGTTTTGTAAATGAATGTTTGTTGATATAGGGATGAATTGTTTTATGTTTTATGTTTTCTTTGTTTTATTGGACTTGGGTATATATGTGTATATTATGGTATTAAAATGTTGTTTTAACTGTAGTCTATGACTATTTAGTTTGTTTGCATTTGTTTTCATCTAAACATCGAAAGTTCTTTTTTAAAAAGAAAGGAAACAAAATCAAGAGCTTTATGCTCTCAGTCTGAGTGCATGGCTACAGGGCGGACATTTATGCAATGTTTACATAAGCTATGTTTCTTTAGGAATGCATGTCATCATGTAACGTGTAGTGATTGATACATTTAGTTGTGGACATTATCAATATGAAAAATACAGTCAACACTACTTTTTTAAAATATAAAAACTTAGTAATTGTCCTCTTTAGGAGGGAGTTTGCTGGAAATTAAAGAGAAAACCAAAGTTAAAAATCATATATATATAATGGATTCAAAATCATAACAACTCTGAAAATACAGAACAACCAAATTGAAACTATCATTCACGCGTGCATTAGCGGTTATTCTTTCTGCTTCAAAACCGGCAGGATTTGGGTCATCATCTCTTGCTGCAACAGTGTTGCTGGCAGATGCAGCTGCTTCTTTACCTTCGTTTGTCACTTGTGTGAGAATGTCAACTGTAGGCCTAATAACACAGAGGAAGACATTCTCGAAGGAGGCGCCTGGCTTTTGACAAATGTATGGAAGAATAGAGTGTGTCGGTGTATGTGTATTGGACTCACAAACCTTTTATTTATTTATTTATAGAGTTTGAATTGTTCTTATGATTTTAAAACATATAAAGTTTGAATCGTAAATAAAAAGAGACGGAGTATCGTGGAAGTGAATAGGTTTAATGAGAACAACAGATTCATTAAACATGTGAAATCAAAATGTTGAAATAGGGTAAGCAAGAAATGTAGATGAAGAGACATGGGAGGTAAAAGATGAAGGGGAATGTGTGATTTTTCTCAAACAATGGATGACACACTGAAGTTCAGTAGTCGACGGAAGAGTTCAATAACAAAAGAGACGCCTCATGACCTAAGCCTAAACACAGAGTTTTGTTATCTTTGGCTAAGTGTTTTAGAATGAGTTTTTAATTATAAATTACAAACTCACACTAGCCCACACATAATTATATCAAATCAAAACACATTGATAGCGTGGTTGACCGGATGGAATAACATGCGGATCCTACATGAGTCTTGAAACTCAACCATTATAATATAGTCCCCGCGCAAACGCGGTTTCGGATATATGATTGATGTATTCTATATGGTCACCACTTGATCTAGAGTAAATGAGCGGTTGACAAAAAAAAATTGATGTATTCTATAATTTATTATATCTTTTTATGTTTGACATATAAGCTGGACTGATATAGCGTGTGAAGTCTTTTGTATTAGTCAATAAAGTTTTCAAAATTTTTGTATATCCGCAAACATTATACAGTCTTGTTAAATGTCAAAGGTTCTTCTCAATCTTTTCTAATTTTCATAAATTCACCATTTTTATATTCTAAGAATCCCATAAATGGAGGCGACAAACAACCATAAACTGAGCAGTTCGACCAAAGTAAAGAGAATCAAAAGTTGAGACGCATGCAACGACTTTAGCAACCGAAGCAAAAGTTGAAGTTATTTTCGAGAAGATGTGATAATATTTGACTGGAAAAAGAATTAATGAGAGAATCAGAGATGAATGGTTTATCCGTTTAGATATAGTATATATTAAGCGTAATGCATGAGGTATTATGAACATGGTTCATTATTACTTAACGGAGTAAATAGGTACTATTATGCAATCTTGTTAAAAGCCAATGTTTTTCTCTTTCTCATAAATTAGCCATTTTATGTTTTTAGAATCCCAGAAACGGAGGCGGCCAAGGTAGAAAGAATCAAAAGTTAACAGGCATGTAAAGGTTTTAGACCTTAATTAGCACATCAGATAATAAAATAGTAGCAGTATGTTGTAGAAACACTATAATGTAGAAGATGTATGCTCTTACTATTTTTTTTTTAATAAAATGATTGATACAACATTAGCAGTATATAATTTTTTAATTATCATAAAATTTAGTATACAATATATTTATTTTAAATAACTATATATAATATATATTAATAACATTTTTTAAATGAAATAATGAATCTTATTCAATTACATAAATCCTTTTATATTTTAAATGTGAAAATTAATATTTAAAATATATATATAGTTTTATTTTTAAAATATAAATATTTTTGCCTATAAACATAATTTTAATATTATTACATAAAAGAATCATAATTTATATAAAAATTATATATAATTAATTTATTATTTTATTATTGTTAGAGCGTTAAATGTTTAATCTATTTATTTTTAAATAATATAAATATGTTTATGTCTATAATATATAATTATATCAACTTTATGTTTGTTATTAAAAATAATGATTGATATGTGTTATTATAGAAATTATATAATATTTAAAAAGTGAATTACTACTTTTAAATTAAAAATATTTAATTAAATGTTTTGAAAAATAATTATGTATAATTATTTTAATTTTTATATTGTCTAAGAGCAAATGATCTTCCAAAAGCTTCATATGAGACCTTTGAGCAAATAGCATTTGGAGAACATTAACATCTTGTAAATGAATTTCTAAAAGCTTTTCTCATAAATATTGACTGGATAATAAGAGTATAATTCTTAGGATAATACTACCAATCAATCCATCAACATCTAAAGCTGAACCTGAAGTCATTTCCGAGAAGATGTAATAAAATTTATCTAGAAGAAGAATCAATTCGAGAATTAAATATGAAGGATTCCTCTATTTAGATAGATTATATATTAATCAGAATACATGATATGTTATGAATGTGGTCTATTGTTAATCAACATAATAAAAATAGGAGATGTAAAGGTAGAGTAAGAAAAATGGATTCATGAAAATAGAAACACTCAATATATGAATATGAAGATCTAGCGAACTAAAGATTAATCGGGGATACCCTGAAATTAAATACTTTATTTTATTTATAAAATTATTTAGGTACTATAGTCTACTATTCCTAAAATATGTCAAGTATCCATAGTAGTCTCGTGGTAAAAACTTTATTTGAAAAATAAACAATCTGGGTTCGATTCCTGATTAATTTATTTTTATTTTTCTTGCAGTGGGACCCATAAAATATGTTGACGTGGCGCGCTGGGAGTAAGCACAGTGCCTCATTATAATATAGATTAGGCCAATTAAAAATTATTACTCGATTCCTATAGCCTAACTCTACTGTAGAAATAAATTATTAAAGTAGTTAACATAACATATCCTCATTTTTAATAAAAAAATTTAATGAACATTTTTTCTAAATAAATAGTAAGTTATAATAAAATAATGAAAATTTAAAACGATTTGTGGTGGTTGTTTTTGGTTTAATCCCACATAGACAGAAGTTGTTTTGGTTTGGTACATAATCGGTTAATATAAAACCAGTTAATGAATTAGGAAAGGATATAATACTTAAGGGGATAGTTAAAAGGGATATATTGTGTAACTGAATCCCCAAATTATTGGAAATGTTATTTGATTATATTATATTTAATTCTAGTGAAATGTGAATAGGTCTAAAATTTAAATGAAAACATTTATAAGTAGGTAAAAAAAATGACTTTATTTTAATAGAGTAGATATATGTGATTAAGACCAAAACTTAAGGTCTTAACAAATTTATTATTTATCTACTGTTATCAAGCTAAGGAAATTAGGATAATTTCTCCCAATAATCACTATCAAAAAAATCAATAGTAAACTTCCAATATATAGTATTTTTTAAAAGAAGATTTCGCTAATTTATTGGTGTTAACTATGATGTAAAAAAATCTCATATACATGTAGTAAGGGGTAAAATTGGCTATCTAAATTATTATTCGAGAGTGTTTCAAAAAAAAAAAAATTATGTGAGAAGTGAATTTGATAATTTGTCATGTTTTTCGTAATTTTAAATAATATTTTTGTATTTACCATGTCATAATAATTTTAGTTAGTAATTAGTAAATTTTTATTTTTCATATTTAATTATTTTTCTATATTATCTTTAGTTATTTTAGATATACATAAAACGACTGAACTTATACAATGGTTTTATTTTGTTGACTTAGTATAGTGCTTATGATATATATTAGTTTGATAAATTTAATTTATTGATGTATAATACGCTACATATCCTATAATAAATATTATTTTAAAGATTGAATCGAACAAAATATTTAGATTTATATCTTAATTCTTACTTATTTAATTAAGTTAAAATAATATAATAAATTTGAATAAATGACTCTCGGTCAAAATCCTAAGAAATGAAAAAAAAACAAAATTATGGAGAATATGATAATTAAGTAAAATCACTACTTATTTAGTTAAGTTTAAATAATATAATAAACTTGAATAGATGATTCCTAGACCAAAATCATAAGAACATGACAAATAAAAAGAATTATCAAAAATTTGAATAATATGATAGTAAACAATATTTTGAAAATTAAATTTGCTGATTTTTCATGTTCACCATAATTTTAGATAATTTTTATATTCTTCACATTCTCAATCATTTTAGTTCATATTTTTAATTATTTTAGCTATACATAAATTGATTAGTTTTATTTTGTTGACCTAGTATAGTGTGTGTGATATATATTAGTTTGAATAATCTATATTATTATTTATAAATTTATTAAAAACTGCAAATCTGGTCTATATATTATCTTATTTATTACTATTTTTTATATATGTTGGTTGGTTCTTATTTTGGGTGTTTATTTTGAATTAATATTAACTAGATTTCGACCCGCACAACCGTGCGAGTATTTTAATACGAAAATATTTGAAATTATATAATAAAATTTATCAATAAATAAGTATAATTTGATTATATATATAATCATTTTTATGTGACTTATAATATTACTAATATAAAATTTATAAATTTGTATTTTTGTAACAATTTTAAAATACCCGTACGGTTGTAAAAATCTATGTAAAAATTAATTAAGTTTGAACCTACATAATACATAAACAAAATTTTGGGATATTGTTAAAAGTATTTTACATCATTTTAATTTTTTGTTTATAAATTAAAAATGAATTAAAATTTTAATTATATTTTATGATAACTAAAATTTTAATCAAATAATTTTTGAAACTATATTTTTAAAAAGATTCTAAAAGATTTTTTAAAGATTTTGTTAGAATTTTCTTAAAACTATTATTTGTATTTCAAACAAAAATTAAAGATATGAAAAGATATTATAATGTTATGTAAAATTTTATAAAACTCTAAAGATGGTCCAACTAAAATATCATACATGAAGTGAGTTATGACTTCTCTTTTAATATATTAGATGTCTTAACTGGTATTATGCTCTCAGCAACTTTAGCAAGTAGTTTTGTTCATTTGTCATATTTTTACTAAAAGCTGTTTTATATATGTTCTGGTATTTTATAGAGAGGGGTTTCCTGAATTTTATTATAAAGTCATTTTAATTGAATATCTATGATTATTTTTTGTAAAAAAGAGAAAGTATGCCATGTGAAGACCACCACAAAAAAAAAAAAGTGAAGACCACCAACAAACAAGAAGGATGGAGCGTATTCAGGCCTTAAAGAAATAAACGGGCCGTAGTCTCAGGCGGTCATTTGTTGGCCCATTAGAGTCGTAATTCTATTTTCTATAAATGGGTTGAAAAGACCGTGCCCATCCATATGTGTGTGTTTTGTTTTAAATTTACGGAGCATATGTTCTTGCTATGATCTTAGAAAACTGCAGCAGCAGAAGATACAAAAAAATATCTGCAAATTGAACACCTCGGGCATCGAACTTACCTACTCTCATGGGAGCGGAGTATGTGATCTCTCGTCTTGTAAAAAAAAAAAGAAAATATCTTGTCTTGTTTGCCCAAGTTAATTCTCCACATGTAACAAACTAATTTTGCTCAATTAAATTTTCCGACTGTGAATAAAGTTAGAGGATATATTATTCCTAACCCGAAAGTGTGTTTCCTCTCTTCTTAAATCGATTTGTATGTATATTCAATCAGAATTTAGAATCCTTGTAACAAGGAATAATGATAAATTAAAGTAAATCCAAATAATAAAAGGAGATTCTAAGTTTAAAATACTGTATAGGAAAAGGACAGGGTTCGTCGACCTGAAGCTCTATTTATATATATTTACATGCATGCTCTTGAGATCAACACAACCAATAAAAACTGAGAAAATTGCCTTAGAAAAAAACAAAGTAAACATCAGCTTTCCAGGTTCTGTAACACTACGAACTTTTGCTCTCCATCCTCTACACTTTATTTTATTTTATTTTTCTTATGAAACATAAGCTATATATCTCTCTTTCGATTCTCGAATACTTGCTTGAGTATTAATATAAGCTGATCAAATATTTTATTTATTTCATATTTGGATAGGATACATATATAGAAGAAGATATGTCAGAAACAGAAAGCACAAAAAGGAAATTTGACAGAGTGGATTTTCTGAGTGATCATGTTATGGCATTGAGAGAAGCGATACACGCTGACTTCATCCTCAAACCTGGTGATAATGGACCAGGCATCCCCACGCACAAAGCTGTTCTGGTACACATATATAATACTATATTTTAAAAAAAAAAAATTATTTTCCTCTCTATAAAAGTAATTAACTGATATATATATTAGTTGTTGCCTGATAGTTTAACATGTTCAATCTTTACAGGCAGTGAAATCAAAAGTGTTTAGAAGCATGTTGGAAACTGATGAATGCAAAGTTTCACACGAGAAATCAATAACTATCCCTGACCTAAGCTACGGAGAACTCGAGTCTCTTCTTGAGTTCTTCTACAGTGGTACATTGAGTTGTGACAACAAACATGTCCGAGCTCTCTACCTCGCTGCGGACAAGTACGACATTCAATACCTCCAAGATATTTGCAGAGAAGTATTAATCTCGTCACTGAGCTCTGCAAACGTTCTTGATATCATCCATCTTTCAACTATCCCTTCTGATGCAATCCTCAAGAAAGCTGCGATAGATTTCCTTATCAAGAAAAGCATAACCATGATTTTTCAAAAGAGTTTCGAATCCTTTGCACTTAAGGACCCGGCTACAACCTTGGAGATCCTTCAAGCCTCTATAAGAATAATGCATGCGTTCTGCCGAAAACAATTTAAGCCAAAGGAAACCCAATTATAGACTTTGGCTCTCGTTTGATTAGCACAAGAAAACTAAATACATGATTGATACTGTTTGTGATTTTTTCTAATGTTATAAAGATATTATACTCTATATTAAAGATAGTAACTTATATGTGTAATGTCAATCTGATTATAACATCGGAATTTAGACAAATAATGTTTGCTATATAAAGCGTCTAAATTTGATGAATACCATCTCTTTTAGAAATGAGTATGAAACAAAATATAGGCGGACTTTGTCAATTAGGAGCAAAGTGGATAATATCATCCAATTGGTAATCGTAGAGTTAGACATGTAACTAGAAAAAAACTCAACAACTGATAGCAGAGTCTAGAGAAGATAACACTCTATCAAAAGCAACCTTCTAGAGGTTCTGGTGTGGAAGGTATTCTCAAAGCAACCTTGTGAATGGTGTTAGGTGGTCTTGTATCAAAAGTCTTCTTAACAAAAATATTGAGTTAAGTAAGTAGTGTGTTCTGTTGAAAAAGATAGCAATCAATATTCATGTTATATAAATGGGGGATTTGCCAAATATGACTCAAAACATGATTTTGATTGCAAATCTATATTCAAACTTGAATCAAATACAAAACTAACTTAAAAGTCTCGTTAAATTACAACCAACTCCTTGTGACAAAAAAAAACAGAAGTCATTTTTACAAATACAGCTCCAGTAAGTCGTCTGAGTCGTCCGAGATGCTAGATGACTTCCAGGTTAGTCGTATGATGTAGTTGGTCTTAAAAATATTTTATAAATATTTTTAAAAAATTGACAAGAGAAAAATTAAAATCAGACAATTATAAACAATTTTAAGTGATGTAAATTAATTTATACTAAAATTGAATAGCTTTCAACATAGATGAGTGAAAGTAGTTAATCATGATATTCTTTGGTTTTAGGGTTTGACAACATATGTTGTAGTATTGTATGTATTCATAGAGTTAGATTTTGGAAAGCTTGAATGTTTATTTTTTAAATTAAATTTTCACCTATATGTATTTATTTTTGTGTATAATAAATACTTTTTAAGTTTAATTTGATTTTATGAAGTGTTTAGTTAGTTGTTTGTGTTTCAAAAAAAAGTGTTTAGTTAGTTAATTAAGTTTAGGATTTATGTTTAGGGTCTAGACGACTGACTTGTAAGTCGTCTGGTGAATAATTTAAACAGACGACTTACATGTAAGTCGTTCTAATATTCACGTCTAAAGTTTATTTTCCCGCTTAAATATTTTAGTTTTCCGCTAAAAATATTAAGTCTTCTTGACGACTTACAAGTAAGTCGTCAGAATCAAAAAATTTAACATAATTGGATTTTATGTCTCCATATATAAAGAAAAATTTACACATTCTCTCTTCTCCTCTCAGATGGCTGCAACAAAAATGTAATGTTCATCATTTTAAAACTCTCAAACCTCTCTCTAATCTCTTTGAACTTATTATCACCAAACTTTATATCAATTTATTGTTTTTTCTCATGTCTTTCTAACTAATTTATCTTGTTTGTGTAGGTTTTTCATCACATGAATCTCATATTCTACTCATTTAAAGGTAAATCTATTAATTTGAGATATGTATTTTTGTGTGTTCTATAAAAGTACATTTATCTAATATTTCAGTCATTTTCTTTGTTTTTAAGCCATTTAAACATTTTTGGATTTGTAGGTTTTTCAAATCTGAAAGACTCATGGACGACTTACCTGTAACTCGTCTAAAATATAATGCGCTAGAAGACTTTCAGGAAGTCTTCCAGATGACTTCCAGGAAGTCATCCGGACGATGACTTACATATAAGTCGTCTGGTGGATTATTAATTTAAACCAGACAACTTACATGTAAGTCATCCTAATATTCATGTTTAAAATTTAAGAAAAATTTATTTTCCCGCTTAAATATTATTTTATTCAGAAAAAAAAATTTACATAATAATAATTGTTTACTAAACTAAAACTGAAAATCTAAAATGTTCTTTTGAATTTTGTTTTTTACCTATATGTGTTTATTTATGTGTATAATAAACACTTTTTAAGTTTAATATGATTTTATGAAGTGTTTAGTTATTTAATTTTGTTAGGAGTTATGTTTAGGGTCTAGATGACTTACATGTAAGTCGTCTGGTGAATAATTTAAACTAGACGACTTACATGTAAGTCATCCTAATATTTCCGTCCAATTTTTTTTCCTGCTTATATATTATTTTCTTCCAAAAAGAATAAACTTAAAATTTTACATAATAATATTTTTTTACTAAACTAAAACTAAAAATCTAAAAAAAATATTATTTTATTCCAAAAAAGCATAAACTTAAAATATTACATCTTAATATTATTTTTTCATTATCCTAAGCACTTTCATTATTTTTTTTATTAATTTGAGAAGGGTCTTTTTGTAGGTATAAGGAGCAAGAACGTGTGATGAATTGTGTGAATGTTACAGTGTGAGGATAATGAATGGACCAAAATTTGTATTGAAACAAAGACACAAACAAAGCATAAGATCTTTTATCGAGCTGATTATTAAACTTTGTATGTGGGATGTAGATACAACTTGATGTTGAGAGGTTTAAGAAGTGAAATCAAATGATAATTAACCTTTTATGGTCAAATGCTTATGCTTGATTGTAACAAGTCTCATTTGGTATATAAGATGAGATCTTTTTAGTTTTATTCATTTCTTTTACATGAAAACATTATTTAACTGTCTAAGACATTATTTTTTTTATTCATACCAAGAAATATTTTTATCACTCTACTTAGTCAAGAAAACTTAGTAAAATTTACAAAAGATCAAACATTTCACAAATTCAAAAACTAACATAGAAGATACTAAACCACATAACTTGATATTCTTGAAGTTACTTAGTATTTTTAAAGTTAAAAAACATATCTTGATACTTATCACTCTTGAAAAAATACAATTTTTACAACAGTTAACGTAGAGATTTCCCGAGAAGTCTTCTAGACGACTTCCCGAGAAGTCTTTCTAAATGACTTCGTATGAAGTCTTCTATTATTAGCTAGATATATTAACATGAAGGTTGGTAACCTCATAAATATCACTATTTAAGTTATAAATTTCATACAGTAACTCTAATATCGACTAGTATTCACGAATTAATGTGAAAATGTTAAAAAATCTTTCTAGTTTTAGAGAAAATGAAATTTT
The DNA here is from genome assembly GCA_932364175.1 of Eruca vesicaria subsp. sativa. Lineage (NCBI taxonomy): Eukaryota > Viridiplantae > Streptophyta > Magnoliopsida > Brassicales > Brassicaceae > Eruca > Eruca vesicaria. The sequence continues at coordinate 66,899 of CAKOAT010042225.1, forward strand.
ATTAAACATTGACGCAGATGACTTCCACGAAGGTCGTTTGGACGAATTCATAGAAGTCGTTCATTTTGGTTAGTTTGTAATTGATTTTTAACGTCCAAGATAAGCAAGGTTTGACCAGAATATCGGAATAAAATCAAGGACGACTTACATATAAGTCGTCGGATGGACGACTTACGTGTAAGTCGTGTAGTAAAAATAGATTTTTTTGTTTAAAAACAAAATATTAATTCTTCAACTTTCTACTGGACGACATACACATAAGTCGTCCAGTAAAAATCAAATTTCTGACACATTCCGGTCAAATAAAAATCTAACCCATTTTTCCTAAACGACTTACCTGGAAGTTGTCCGGACGAACATATATGGAAAAAAATTTGATTTCCTAGTTTCAACCAGTGAGATAACTTGTTTAGCACACAGAAGATTTCTCCAAGCACCCAAAATCACAAACAAAAGTGACCCACCAAGAACCGTAAGCTTCAATGGCTCTATGAACCAGAAAAAAAAAATTAGAATCAAAATCTTGGTTTTTTTTTTATGAATATGGAGAAAACGTGAAATCGATGTGTAAATCGATTTGAGGTGCATTAAGAGCTTCAAATTGGTTGTTTATGGTGGTTGGTGTATTGATGGCAATAACAATCTTGTAAATACTTGAAGATGATGCGGTTGAGAGAGTAAAAAAAGCATTTTTGAAAAGAAAAAAATTAATGGCATTTTTGTAAATAATGTAAATTTGTGGGGTAAATAAGGAAAAAGAAAAATCCAAAAAATCATATGTTAATTTTATAGATGACTTTATGTTTTAGGTCAATTTTGGTAATAGCCGTATATATCGGTGTGAGATAGCAATCAATATTCATGTTTTTCCTCATTTGCACAATGAGACTGCATTTCTTTTAACCTCCTAAACTCACACATTTTTTAGACTTCTTTAACCATTATATATCTTTGTGAGATAGCAATCAATATTAATGTTTCTAATATTTCTAAAACAATGTATCAAATTATTAAAAATAAGAAAAATGATTGCCAGCTATTTGAAGTATCGAGCACTACATGGTTGACCAAGAAAAGTAAAAAAATGCACACTCAACTACACAAAGTATATTGTATGCATGCTAACATCAATGAATTTTATGTAGTTATGTATCTAACATCACAAGACTAATTATAATAATTATATTAATGAAAAAATAAAAATATAAAATATAAAAAATGATTTCAGATATGGAATTTTTTTTTATATCTTATATTTTATTATTATTAATATTTTTTTTATTTAAAACGTGTTCTACAACAATATTAAAAAATAATGTTCTTTTAGAAAACACTTTTAACTTCATTTTAAATTTATATTTTTAATGGTTTGTTAGCTTAGAATTTATTTTTATATATTATTTGTTATTTTAACCCTTGTTTTTATATATACATATATAACAATTATTATTTTAATAATAAAAAATTGAAAAATAAATTGAAAAATAAATTTTGAAAAACCTAAATTCGAAAAAAATCCAAAAAGAATTTATAAAAAAAAAATTGAATTTGAAAACGTATAGATAAAAACTATGAAAATATTATTTATTTAATAATTATTTATATTTATCTATTTATAAAATGAGGATATAAGAGTTTTTTTTGCATTTTTAACAAAATTTTATGCTTAATATATTTGAAAATTCTCATCTAAAAAGGTAAATATGAATAATGATACTAAAAGTGAGGTAAAAGTAAAATTTCCCCATTAGTTTTGTTTTGTGTTAGGTTAAATATTTTTTTAGATAAAAATAGGTTTTTGGATTTTAAATAGTTAAGTCATTTAAGCAGTATTTTTCACAACGTCTTTATAGCTTTATAAATGTCATTATAAACCTTTTTAATAAACTAAAATTTTCAGTAATTTATTAAAAACGTTTTTTTTTTAATTTCAAAACATCTCAAAAAATTAAGATATTTATGTTTAAATCCCCCCCAAAAATCATATATAAAAATAAATGCTAAACTAACAAACTAATAAATATATATAAAGGTAAAATAAAGTTGAAAGTATTTTCTAAAATAACATTAATTTTTAATATTATTGTATAACACTTTTTAAAATAAAAAGATATTCATAATAAAAATAAAAAATTATAAAATAAAAAGGTTTTCCATATCTTAAATATATTTATATTTATTATTTTTATTAATGTAATTAACCTTATGATGTAATTAATGTAATTAGCTTTGTGATGTTAGCTACATAACAACATAAAGTTTATGGATGTTGCCATTCATACTATATATTTCATATAGTTGAGTGTGTATTTTTATACTTTGCATGTTCAGCCATGTGATGGCATATATTTCAGGTAGATGATGATTATTTTTTCCTTAAAAATATGTATTTCTATTATAAATCTAAAAAAAAACTAAATACAATTAACAAATTTTTATTATTTAAATTTAAATATATTTATAATTAAACTAATTGCTATTTGATGAAGAAGAACAAATATGATCTAAAATACCTAAAATAGTTAATCAACCAATCTAAATTATTTTATAAAACTAGTATTAAATTATATAACAACATATAAAAATTACATACTTACATATTTTTAGAAAAATCAAATACATAAACCTAAAGAACTCAAGGCTTACAAGTTACTTGTTTGTGTCATTTGCTATGAATACTACACCATTATGGTTTAGGAAGGGAGGGTGTCGTGTCATATGGACATGTACGGCTTTGGTCGGGACCGTCCCAATAAAATCAAACACATGTTCAATGGGCTTAATTAGTCTCTTTTCAGCAACGTGTCCAAAACATATTGGCTGGACGGTACGTGAACTACTGTGCATTGTGGTTGCGTTTCAAAAATGATACACCACATTAACTTTCACAAATGGTGTCGTTTTCACAACTGTGTAAACTACAGTAAATAATTATTTAGAACTGAAATTTGGAAAATTTGAGGGTCAAGAACTGTATTGTCGTTGGCAACGAAGGAGAGGCAACACTCACCTCTGAGCTGTTCAAGACGTCACATGTCAGCACCAAAATTGGAAACTTAATTTAAAATTTTTATATAACTATTTCCTTCTTTTTTTCAACTAAAAATAATAATATAACTATTTCCATCATGCAATGCACGCCAATTTTTTCACATCAGTACCGGTAACCGGTATTATAGACCACAAAAAGAAAAGAAAAAAAAGTATTATATAAACCACAAGTAGTGACTTTTCATAAAGCTGTCAATTTTTTTCTCCAACGGTCCAATAAGTGATTTCGATGGAGAGTCAGAAAGTTAATATTTCTTTTACCATCTTAACTATTGGGCTTTAGTGGGCTCGCCCATATTCTATTCATTTTTTTGTTACCGTTCAAAAAGGTGGACCCACTATCTTTTTTCTGACAAGAAGAAAAAGAAAAAGACAGGTCAGAGTTTTGTCCTTTTACGAGAGCACCTCACCTCGGTACGTTCCAGAACCCTCTCCCGTGTCCGGTGTCCCCTCCATCATTTAACTTTATTTTATAACATAAACAAATTACAAACTATTCTATTAACCCAAATTATTATTGAATATTTGTACTCCATACCTACAACATTTACCATATTTGCACTTCATACATAATTTCCCCACAATTTTTTTCCCTCCATCATCCATATTTCCCCACAATATTTAGACATTTTCTTAATTACTACATTCTTCTTGTATTTTCAGCCAATTCACCCATTATTATTCAACATTCACCTAATCACCATGATAAATAATGCATAGACCTGCACTAGAGACCAGATGAGAAAAAAACAAAAAAAATAAGAAGAAATAACTAGTCATTTAAACAAGAATGTTTACAAGTATAGTACATATTGAAAAAATGATTAGAGTGAGTTTGCTCACACAACTAAACTGTGATTTCTTATCCATAAACAAATGGGTTTACAACGATCACATTATTTCGTTGATACTTGAATTTATTTTCTGTTTTTTTTGTGCACCATTTTCTGTTTTTTAAAGAAAAAAAGATATTGAAACAAATGTTTGTAGACGTTAGGGCATTTAATATTATTTCCTCTATAAATTCACTCTCTATCTACCACACACACACATACACTCTCCACCACACAAACAAGAACAAGAAAAAGCTCCCAACTTTAATCTTTCTAGAGAGAAAAAAAGAGGGACACTGAGAGAGAGAGATGGAAGGGAAAGAAGAAGATGTGAGAGTTGGAGCTAACAAGTTCCCCGAGAGACAACCCATCGGAACATCAGCTCAGTCCGACAAGGACTACAAAGAACCACCTCCTGCGCCACTGTTCGAACCCGGAGAGCTGAGCTCGTGGTCTTTCTGGAGAGCAGGAATCGCCGAGTTCATAGCTACTTTCCTCTTCCTTTACATCACTGTTTTGACAGTAATGGGAGTGAAGAGAGCGCCAAACATGTGTGCCTCTGTGGGAATCCAAGGCATTGCTTGGGCTTTTGGTGGCATGATCTTTGCCCTCGTCTACTGTACTGCTGGAATCTCTGGTAAATCTTTTTACTTTCCTGGAAAAAATATCAAAGCTTGGTGCTCTGTTTTAATTTTAGCGCTCTGTTTTAGTTTTAGTTCTCTGTTTTAGTGCTCTGTTTTAGTTTTAGTTTTAGTGCTGTTTAGTGCTCTGTTTTAGTTTTAGTAATCTGTTTTAGTTTTAGTGCTCTGTTTTAGTTTTAGTGCTGTTTAGTACTCTGTTTTAGTTGTAGTGCTCTGTTTTAGTTTTAGTGCTGTTTAGTGCTTTGTTTTAGTTTTAGTAATCTGTTTTAGTTTTAGTGCTCTGTTTTAGTTTTAGTTCTGTTTAGTGCTCTGTTTTAGTTTTAGTGCTGTTTAGTACTCTGTTTTAGTTTTAGTGCTCTGTTTTAGTTTAAAGTAGGCTTTGGAGTTTCTAGATCTTAGATACTGTAGTTTTCTCAGACAAAGCTCGTGTCTTTGTTGTTCCTTCAAAGTCAATGTATATGTGTTTTATTGTTTCAGGTGGACACATCAACCCTGCGGTTACGTTCGGTCTGTTCTTGGCAAGGAAGCTGTCTCTGACCAGAGCTGTCTTCTACATGATTATGCAATGTCTCGGAGCCATCTGTGGCGCCGGAGTCGTCAAGGGTTTCCAGCCAACGCCGTACCAGTCTCTCGGTGGCGGTGCCAACACCGTCGCTCCAGGCTACTCCAAGGGATCTGGTCTTGGTGCTGAAATTATCGGAACCTTTGTTCTTGTCTACACGGTCTTCTCAGCCACCGACGCTAAGAGAAGCGCCCGTGACTCACACGTCCCGGTAAGGACCCCACCCACTTTTCCGGTTTACTGAATCTCAAAAGTGTTCGTTTTGTTTGATTTATTGGTTTAGCTTTTGTCCTGGTTTGTGACATTTGATTGTTTAATTAATTTGTTATGTATATGGCAAAAAATTGTAGATTTTGGCACCACTCCCAATCGGGTTTGCAGTGTTCTTGGTACACTTGGCGACAATTCCGATAACCGGAACCGGAATCAACCCAGCTAGAAGTCTTGGAGCTGCCATTATCTACAACAAGGACCACTCCTGGGACGACCATGTGAGTATACTCTATAATAGGACCACTCAAACATTTATTCTTCATCCTTGTATAGTAATTGAGATTTTTGAATTCATTATTGCAGTGGATTTTCTGGGTTGGACCATTCATTGGAGCAGCTCTAGCAGCACTCTACCACCAGATTGTCATCAGAGCCATTCCTTTCAAAAGCAAGAGCTGAATGATGATGATGAACTTAGAGATCCAAGTTTTTTATTGTACTCTCGTGTAATTTTTTAGCTTTTGGTTTGCAGTGTTACTTCTTAGTTACTACTCTTATATTCAGCTTTTAAAAAGATATTTGGGATTCTGTGAATTTCTAATGAGCTTGTTCTGTTTAAGCATCATTGGTTTGATCTATCCTCTTATCTTTTTCATCGTTTGCATCTCAAAATAAATCTCGTTTTCTCTTCTTAAGCAGTTCAACTTTTTATTTAGACACCAAAAAAGAATCTTAAGTAGTTCAGCTTGTTCTACAATACCCTTAACGCCTCCCAAAGGTTTATTCCAGTAAGATTACAGAGTTTCGGATCTTGCATTTGGATCCGCAAAGAAATAAAACAAAGCCATTTCAGCTAACTTATTGCACTATATATCGATATAATATTTGTTCATATATTTAAGTATTAGATTAGATACTGATCCACGATCAAAGATCTCCTTAGGTCTAAGATATTATTCCACGTGAACCTTGGAAGTAGCTGAAACCATACGTCGTTTTAGAAAATTATCTAGCTTGCATTTGGATCCACAAACTGCCCAGAATAGGTATATAAGCATAGATCAGCTGCTGATAACCGCTAAAATCTTACACGAAATGCTATTATCCGAAAATAACATGTGTGGCGTGTCAGGGTGTATACAAATCCTCCTGTAAGATAAAGGGACAAAGAGAAAGAAAGAACTTACCAAAGTGGATTACCCACCGAATTGCTCCAGCCCTTTTAAGTTGGGCCGTTTGAGTTAAGGCAGACAACTGTATGTAGAAGAAACGATGTGATCTGTCATATGGATTGTACCAGTTAACTAATGTTTTTAAAAAAAATTTAAGGTACCAAATTGGGATTCATTAATTTAGTTTTTACATCTTTCAGAATGAACTTGGCAACTAGGTCTGACATTCGAGTTCCCAATCGGGTTTCGGTTTTGTCCAATCGGATCTCAGTTTTTCAAGGTTTATCAAAATCAGCCCCATTCGGATTATTTGAAAGTTCGGTTTGGGAACGGTTCGGGTCGGGGTTAGTAAATCTTTAAAGAACTGGTATAATCCGTTATACTTTCGGATTCGGGTCCCAATCGGTATTTTGGTTTAAAAATATCTGATTAGTACCTATTTTGTAACCAAAACATAAGTAAAATCGGTTATTCGAATTTAAAATACCTGATGTATAACTATTTTGTAACCAAAACATAAGTAAAATTGATTTAAAAATAAGAAAGGAATATCAAACATGATCATTCAAAATCAAATGAAAGGTAAACATAGTTATTAATAGAAACAAAACCAAATAAATGAAAGCACAAAACGAAAACCAAGTTCTTAAAAAATGAGAAACATTATTCCATAAAAACAAAACCTTAATCTAAAAATTTCAAGTTCCAACCATCAACCTTCATGTAATAGATAATTATTTTAGATATTTAGTAATATCTGAAAGAATTTTGGATATATATTAGGAATTAAGATCATATTCGGTACACGTTCTTATTAAAAATTTTGAATGTTTCGGGTTCTATCGGATATGCATTTAATTTCGGGTTCGGTTCGGATAATACCCATAACCCGAAATACCATAAAACAAGATCCATGCGGTATTTGAGTCGGGTTCGGATCGGTTCAAATTCATTTTTATCGGATCAGATTTGGTTCGGGTTTTCGGATTTGGTTTATTTGCCTAGCCCTATTGGCAACTATAAAATACATATATATTCGAGGAAAACTAAAACTCATCAATAATTTACTTTCAAACAAAAGACAACTAATTTTTATAAAAGTCCTTATATATTCGAAATACTGATCTTCAGAGATATAAGGGCATTTTTTTCAACCATGACACCGAATTTGTTGTTGAAATTAAACAAAAATTGATGTTATGGTGTCTATTTTTTTTGTCATCTCCAACCATAGCACCAATATAATATTATATATTATTTGACATTTTAACTTTTAATTTTTTTTATCTGTAATTTATAAATAATTATTTTATCACACTAAAATATTATGTTTGTTAAATTTTTGTAATGCCATTTTTATAAAGATTTTTACCTTTATATTTTCCGGTTTAACAATATTATACTTTTATGTATTTGTTTTATATACAGTATTAATTATATTCAAAATTACAAAATTATTAATTATGAAAAACACATAAAATAATATATTTATTTTAATAAAATGTTTATCTGTTAGTAATACAAGTTTAACTATATTATAAATATCTTATTTAAATCTTTGGTGAATTTACTAATATTACATAAATTTTTAATTATTCTATTAAATCTAATTTTACAATAATGTAGTATTATTAATTTTTAATTATTGATTAAAATTTATATAATTTTTTTGTACAAAAAATATAATAGTCATTTAGTGATTTCTTATTTGAAAAATAGAATATTTTTTTAATTATGAAATAATTAAAAAATACAATTATATAATATTTATGTGTAGTTACAACTTTGAACTAATTTTAGTAATAACTGAACTATATTATTAAGTTAAATATAATAAAGTATATATATTAAATATTTGGTGTGATGAATAATGTTATATCAAATTTGGTGTAGCACTATTTACTTTACACAATATGATGTCAGTTTTGATGCTCTATTGGAGATGAAAATACATCAAATTTAGTATTTTGGTGTTCCTTTCAACTTGACCTAAAAACATCATCGCTAATGAATCTCTCACCAAAATTATATAATTAGATAGAAAAAAAAAACCAAAATATAATTAGATAAAATTTTTTTTTGAATTCTTTCACATGAGACTCTAGAACTTGTAAGAGAATCTCTAACACAGGAAACATTTTCAGAAAAACCATTGAACCTTAATTTAAAACAAAGTAATCTTTCAACCAAAGATAATAGAAAAGAATACACATGTAGAATAAAAATGATAAGAGAATAACGAAGATATGCTAAACATACTCCCTATGTTTCAAAGTATTGCATGTTATAAAATTTTGTGAAATCTAAAATTTTCACATATATTAATAAAATATATATAAGTTCAACTATACATGCATTTGTTTTTCATGATTATAAGTCAACAAAAAAAAAACAGTAAATGCGATCAATTCTTTTGAAGTTTACAGTTCCACATTATTAGTTGAGAAATCATATCAAAAATGTAAAATTGTATTTTTTTTTTTCATCATGTAAAATTGTATTTAAAACATTTTTTTTGTAAAACATTTTTTTTTTGGAACAAACTGAGTAAATAGTAATCTTGAAGATTCAACTAAATATTGGATGCATTTTAGTCAACAATACATAACGAACAAAGTCATTTTCATTTAATAAATTTGGGATGTGGATGTGGTCCTAGAGTTAATGTTTATGGATATGACATTGTTATGAAAAATATAATAGTCTAATGTATTAATATTACGGCATTCTATATAGGTGAGCTGCTGAGCTACCCTATTATATGTGATCGATTACAATATTACTTGAAAAAAAGATTGAGAGTTGTTTTGGTTTACAAAAGATAGTTGATGGATAATTTTAGATGAGATCTCATCTCGTAGGTGATACAAAGGATAAGCACCATTGCATTTTAAACTAAGACGCCTAAAGATGTCGCCGGAGAAAAAAGGTCATCAGTTTCCTCCGATATCGGAATGTGGAGGAGGAGGAGGAGAGTATGGTTCGATCGCCGCGGATCTGGACGGGACTCTGCTTCTATCGAGAAGCTCGTTCCCTTACTTCATGCTTGTAGCTGTTGAAGCAGGAAGCCTCTTACGTGGCTTAATCCTACTTCTTTCTTTGCCTCTGGTGATCTTTTCATACTTACTCGTCTCAGAATCTCTAGGGATCCAAATCCTCATCTTCATCTCCTTTGCTGGTCTCAAAGTCCGCGACATAGAACTCGTCTCTCGCGCCGTTCTTCCACGGTAGATTAATCATATATCTCTATGTTTTTTTATCTCTGTATATATGAAATATAATATATAGTTTTCTTTATTAATTAAATTTGGATATATGTTAGGTTTTATGGGGCGGATGTGAGGAGAGACAGTTTTGAGGTGTTTGATAAGTGTAAGAGGAAAGTGGTGGTGACGGCTAATCCGACAGTGATGGTGGAAGCGTTTGCGAAAGATTATCTCGGAGCTGATAAAGTTCTTGGAACAGAGATTGCGGTGAGTCCTCGAACCAAAAGAGCCACCGGATTTGTGAAGAAGCCTGGTGTTCTTGTCGGTGATCTTAAGAGATTAGCCATTTTGAAAGAGTTTGGGGATGAATCACCAGATCTCGGCATCGGTGATCGAACTTCTGATCATGACTTCATGTCCATTTGCAAGGTATTTGCTTTATAACCTTTCCATTTAGCTTTACAATTTACACCCAATAAAAAATAATTTTACAATACTGAATACTGACTACATTAGTAATGTAGCACAAGTAAACTATATGGTTGAGAACTTAACCAAATGTTTTATTCTTCCATCCGTATAAGTATTTTTCATTAATTAGGTAATGTCGTTGACCTACTTTAACTTGTTGACTTGTTTAACTATCAAAATGTCAATGCGTTAATATTGTAACTAAAAATAAATAAAAAGTTAATTGTGTACTAATCAAGGTTCATAAATGTTTCAAAAAGAAAATGTACCTAAGCTATCACTTTTCATGTTGACCCTCAATCGTTTTTTTTTTTAATTTTCTTCTACACCAACCACGACCTACTAGTACCACCAACATTTTGCGCAGTCCATTTAATGAACCAATAATTCAAATATTATTAACACTCTTTTTGTAATATTCTCCTTTATATTCTTTTTGTAATAACGTATACGTATGAAGTAAAAGTAGAACATAAAGGAGTATATTAAAAACAATGTTAGTAATATTTGGAGTACAAAAAAATAAAAATAAATATTTGGAGTACAAAAAAAGTGATAGGTCTGAAATGAATAACATTTGAATTGTTTTTCAATAAATACATTTGTACGTTTATTCACAATTTTTGTATTAACTACTCCTATAACAGAAAGGTTACATGGTTCATGCGACCAAGTCAGCTACAACAATCCCTAAAGAACGACTAAAAAAACGCATAATCTTCCATGACGGCCGTTTAGTCCAACGTCCAACGCCGTTAAACGCCATCATCACATATCTTTGGCTTCCCTTCGGCTTCATCCTCTCCATCATACGTGTCTACTTCAACCTCCCTCTACCAAGACAAGTTGTCCGTTACAGTTACGAGATGCTTGGAATCCACTTAACAATTCGTGGCCACCATCCTCCGCCTCCTTCCCCCGGAACTCCAGGAAACCTATACGTTCTCAACCACCGTACTGCACTTGATCCAATCATCGTGGCCATTGCTCTCCGACGCAAGATCACATGCGTCACTTACAGTGTCTCTCGTCTCTCCTTAATGCTTTCTCCTATTCCTGCTGTCGCACTCACACGGGACCGTGCTGCTGACGCTGCCCGCATGAGAAAACTCCTTGAGAAAGGTACGTATACGTATAATGCATGCAGATTGATCCTACAAAGTTAGAGGCTATAAAATTTATTAATAAATTTAATAATTTTTTTAAAACAATTTGGAGACTATGTATAAATTAGTAGAAAATTTAATAAAAATGAACATTTTAACAATTTTGAGAATTATATTTGTATAAATTATCCATAAACCAATGTTTCACTTGCTATATATATCCTTGACCGGCCTATGCATGCATGCATACATATTCTAATGACAATATTCAGAGTTTTTGAGTCGATACAATTGCTTAAGGACGTTTTTGATATGTGTTTGGTGTGTATAACAGGTGACTTAGTGATATGTCCGGAAGGAACGACGTGTAGAGAAGAATATCTACTGAGATTCAGCGCACTGTTTGCTGAGCTAAGCGACAGGATAGTACCGGTGGCGATGAACTGTAAACAAGGAATGTTTTACGGGACGACGGTGAGGGGTGTGAAGTTCTGGGATCCTTACTTTTTCTTTATGAACCCAAGACCGAGCTACGAGGTTACTTTCTTGGATCGCTTGCCTGAAGAAATGACAGTGAAAGGTGGCGGGAAGACGTCTTTTGAAGTGGCTAATTACGTGCAGAAAGTTATAGGGGATGCATTGGGATTCGAATGCACGGAACTTACTCGCAAGGATAAGTATCTTTTGCTGGGAGGTAACGACGGGAAGGTGGAGTCTATCAACAAGAAGTGAACATAACGAATGTTAAAATGTTGTCTGATCAGTGGAGGAGCTATTGATATAATTCTGGTGGAAAAAGGATAGGTTTTTGATTGAACATGTATTGATATAACTATGGTGGAGAAAGGATAGGATTTTGATTGAACATGAATTGCTATAATTGTACTTGCATATATATCCCCTATAAAGCTATATATTTTGTATACCAAAGTGTTTTAATTTTAAGAGAAGTGTTGTAATCAGAGGTTTATAATAGGGATGAGCATTTAGGTCGTCGGATCGGATTCAAGTCGGTTCTTTTCGGGTTCATGCATGTCTTTCAAGTCTTATACACTTATATCCAGTACTTGAAATTTTTTGGTTCATGTCGATTACTTTCGAATCTGGATCAATTCGAATCTATAACTAAAATACAAAACAATGTAATTTCCGGGTCTATAGAAGACCGGGTTCGTATATTTAAAACCAGAAAATATTTAAAGTACACAAACTTCATCAAAATTTAATCAAAATCCACTATCCATTATATTTATCTACAACTTTGAAAAATAACCGAAATAGATTTTTACTTGTTAAAATTAATTTTTTTTAAACTCCATTCAAAATTTTATATTATTTGGAAATATTTTAAAAATAATAATAAATATTGCAAACAATAAATAGTACAACTAAATCATAAATTAAAATATGTAAAATAGAACACACGAGTCAGTCTTGGATTGATGTTTTTGGTCGGGTATAAATTGGTTCTTATCGTATCGTATTTATTGGCATTTATTTTGGGTTGGTTCTTTTCGGTATTCGTTTTTTTATATTGATTTTTTTTTTGATTTAGTCAGGTACTTATAAATTTTTGGTTTGGGTTAGACAGTTTTGAATTGGTATCCGTTTGGGTTTTCTGTCGGGTAAAATGTGAGGCCTAGTTTATAACTTAGTAATGGCATAATTACATTAGGTTTGGGCATTCGGGTCCCCAATCGGGTTCGGTTTTGTCCAATCAGGTTTCGGTTTTTTGGGTTTATAAAAATTAGCCCCATTTGGATTATTTGAAAGTTCGGTTCGGGATCGGTTCGGGTTATAACCCGTTATACTTTCGGATTCGGGTCCCAGTCGGTACTTTGGTTAAAAAAATATCTCATTTGTACTATTTTGTAACCAAAATATAAGTAAAATTGACTTAAAAATAAGAAATGAGCATCAAACGTGATCATTCAGAATGAAATGAAAGGTTAACATAGTTATTAATAAAAATAAAACTAAATAAATGAAAACATAAAACGAAAACCAAGTTCTTAAAAATTGAGAAACATTATTGAATAAAAACAAAAACTTAATCTAAAAATTTCGGGTTTCAACCGCCACTTTCAACCATCAACTTCATGTAATAGATAATTATTTTAGATGTTTAGTAATATTTTAAACTATTTTGGATATATATTAGGAATTAATATTATATTCGATACACGTTCTTATTAAAAAATTTGAATGTTTCAGATTCTATTGGATATCCATTTAATTTCGGGTTTGGTTCGGATAATACCTATAATCCAAAATACTATAAAAAAGATCCATTCGGTATTAAAATTGATTTGGATCGGTTCAGATTCATTTTTATCCGATCGGATTCGGTTCGGGTTTTCGGGTTCGGTTGATTTGCCCATCCTAATTACATACGATAAGTAAATTAAGTTAGAAGAAAAAAAATGTTGGGCCAAATATCATATAAAATAGGTCGTCATATTAGATGCAGCAGAAGCATAAATAATAAAACGGTAGGCCCAAATAAAACCCAAGTGGCTACGTGTAAGAATAAGTTCCTCGACAACCTTACCCTTTATGTATTCTGTCTGTTTCTGAAGGTGTGAGTGAGGTCATCTTCGGCGGTAACGGCACAGATATTTTCCACCCGAAATTCCAGTAATAACCCTGTTTTGTACCAATCAGTATCGGGTATACAGTATCTTTCGTTGCAACATGCGGGGGTATATTCGTATTAAGGGAGTAACATACAGAGGGGTTCGAACGAGAAGAAGATGACGTGCCACGTGTCACTTTATAGACCCTCCTTTGCTCTCCTTCCCCATATGGCCACTAGGGAAGTTCCCGCTTCGTCACTCGAATAAAGTCCCTCTCTCTCTCTCTCTCTCTTTGGGTTTTATCCTCAGATATTTTTCGAAAAACCTCTCCTCTACTCTTCTTCTTCTTAGTTAACTCCGCTACCCTTCCATGGAAGAAGAAGCAGTTTGAGAATTAATCTCACTTCTTACTTCTTTCTTTTGAGTTTCATTTTATTTGTTTTGGTCTCTGAGCAATGGCTATCGGTGGCTTGATTTCAAACAGGAACTTTGGTTCCTTCATCGGTTCAGGTCTCTCTCTCTCTCTCTCCTTCTTCTCATTGGTTTAGCATGAATTTGCATTTGTAATATTTAACCAATCGTTTAGTGGTAATGATAAATCTATTAGGATTGTTTACAGTCACTTACAAAGTCAACATAATAACCAACATAATAACGAATCGTTTTAGTGTTATGATAAATCTTTTAAGGTTTATCAGATTATGCTTTCAAAGTTTTCTTGTTAATGAGTACTACTACTAGATAGCTATTATCATCAATTAGGCTATGTGCATTGCGTTGGTTTATAATACAAAAGTGAAGACTTTTTAATGTTGCTAATGCTTATTAGGCAATGGTGTTCAGAATGAAAGAGGTTTATATATTTCCAACAGAGTCATCCCCCGCACTGGATTAATATCAAATGGTATTGTCACATTCATACTTTGATGCCTTCTCGTTTGCTTTATTATAATCTTTTGTGCTAAGGAATTTTTATTTATTGTAGCATTGTGCCGTAATCACCAACCAAGGAAGGTTTTATCTCTGCAAGCTAGTTTACAGCATGACCTTAGAGGAGGCATGGCAAGTTTTGGATGTTTCCTTCAACCAGGGAACTTGGAGCATCATAGAATTAGGTTTAAGAACTCATCTCGTGCCTACTACAAATCATCAGAGGATTCAGATATTACAGAAGAAGTTGTAGTCGACTCACTTTCATCAGCTGATGGGTCTGCTGAAGCTATTTTAGCTCAAGGAAATCTAAAGAACGCATCCCCGTGGTGGCAGCAGTTTCCTAGGCGCTGGGTCATCGTCCTCTTATGCTTTGCTTCTTTCCTTCTTTGCAATATGGACCGTGTAAGTGTCTATATGCTTCTTATTTCTGTACATATTTTGAACTATCTGCTTTGTTTACTCAATGATATATGCTTGTGGCAGGTGAACATGAGCATTGCTATTCTTCCCATGTCTCAACAATATAACTGGAACAGTGCTACTGTTGGCTTGATTCAGTCCTCTTTCTTCTGGGGCTATTTACTTACTCAGGTCTTTCTCAAACACACTCTCTCTCTAGTATGTCATATTCTTACACAACTCAAAAGAGAGTGATTTTATTCAACCTTTAGTCTGAACCATTCTCATCCTCTCTTGACTATAGATTCTTGGAGGTATCTGGGCAGATAAGTTTGGCGGGAAAGTGGTTTTAGGTTTTGGTGTTGTCTGGTGGTCCATTGCCACTGTTATGACACCTATTGCTGCTAAACTCGGTCTCCCCTTTCTACTTGTCGTGAGGGCCTTCATGGGCATTGGCGAGGTTAGGCCTCTTCTGTTTCTCTTCCTATAGTTCGCTCAGACCTGTATCTCACTGCTAGTGTGCTTTTGATGCTAGGGTGTTGCTATGCCTGCTATGAACAACATGCTTTCTAAATGGATCCCTGTCTCAGAGAGAAGCAGATCCCTTGCCCTTGTCTACAGTGGCATGTATCTCGGTTCTGTAACAGGACTTGGATTCTCTCCTATGCTAATCCAAAAGTTCGGATGGCCATCAGTTTTCTATTCGTTTGGCTCCCTTGGAAGTATATGGTTTCTGCTTTGGCTCAAATATGTATGAACACTTCTTCTCCATGACATAGAGCAAAAAGATTTGGATATCTACAAAACCTCTAAACACTTTGTTATTGTTTCCTCTCAGGCATATAGCTCTCCCAAGGATGACCCTGAGCTAAGTGAAGAAGAAAAGAAGATCATACTTGGAGGTAGCAAACCAAGGGAACCTGTTACAGTCATTCCATGGAAGCTGATTCTGTCTAAACCCCCTGTCTGGGCTCTCATCATTTCCCACTTTTGTCATAATTGGGGAACATTCATACTATTGACATGGATGCCCACATATTACAACCAGGCATGTAGTCCAACTTCCCTATGTTTGAATAGCTTTTACAAACAAATAAAAAGTTATGTTTCTCTTTTGAATCTTATTTTCCAGGTCTTGAAGTTCAACCTCACTGAGTCAGGGCTCCTATGCGTGTTACCATGGTTCACCATGGCTGTAATGGCTAATATTGGAGGTTGGATTGCTGATACTCTCGTGAGCAGAGGTCTTTCAATTACATCCGTTAGGAAGGCAAGATATACATTATTGCATTTTTCTGATCAATACACAACACTTTGTGCTGATGCTTTCAATCAATAAACTCTTCAGATCATGCAATCAATTGGTTTTCTGGGTCCAGCCTTCTTCCTGACTCAGCTGAGCCGTGTCAAAACTCCAGCAATGGCTGTTCTTTGCATGGCATGCAGTCAGGTATGAAATGACATCCTAATAGTATTCAAAAGAGCCAAGTATTAAAGATATGATGCCATTTTTAGACTAGTACAGCTGCCGACACTAAAGATTATATTCTTGTAAGAGGACAACTATAAATTAAACATAACATAAATGCAATGTCATGTCTGACACATGTCTCACTTAGAACCAATAAAAAATCGATGTACAGCTCTGACATAAAGACTTATGTTGTCCCCAACAGGGCGCTGATGCATTCTCTCAGTCGGGTCTCTACTCTAATCATCAAGACATTGGCCCACGCTACGCTGTAAGACAACATCAAGTTTCTACTTTTGTCACCAAACACCTTTAAAACTTGAAAATGATATATGTTTATTGCAATAAGTAACTATGTCGACGTGGATCCTTTCCAGGGTGTACTCTTAGGACTTTCAAACACAGCAGGAGTCCTCGCTGGTGTCTTTGGCACTGCAGCCACTGGCTACATCCTCCAACGAGGTAACTCTATATTCACATTCTTCCCAATCACATAGATTACTTGAGCTCTTGCTTCTTCCCAAGCAGATATCTTGCTTCTTTAAATTCTGGAGCTCTTAATTTCTAGTTAAGCCCTATGATTAACTTGCATTTTTGACCTGAATGTATAGGTTCATGGGACGATGTGTTCAAAGTAGCAGTTGGATTGTATTTAGTTGGAACTCTGGTCTGGAACTTGTTCGCAACCGGAGAGAAAGTTCTCGACTAGCTGCAGATCCGAACAAAGCAGCCTAGTTAATGTAGTGAACTGGTGCCAGAAATGCTTTATATCTGTTTTTTTCTCTGCTTTAATTTTGATCTGATAGTTAGATCAAAATGGTAAATTGTTCGCTGCTCTGTTTCATAAAGTATAACAAGTTAAAAGTGAATTTTTAAATTTTTTATTTTTTGGGACTCTTTTAAAAGCTTACAATATGGTGGGAGGAGAACAAAACAACAGTCAAAATGCAAAAGCTTTTACAACAGAGAAAAAACAAAAACAAACGAAAGTAGTATATCACCTTACAAATTTCATATCACACACAACCAAACCAATTTCTTTGACTATTACCCACCCTTCACAATCACAAAACCCCAAACGTAAAATGTATGTATTTAGTAAAATATATAATATTAAAATATTATTATTAACCAGAATAGCTGTATGACGCGACGTCTACACCGCAACCGCCACAGCCGCATTAACAGAGACGCCTTCACCAATAACGCCGTTGCATTTCCCGTTAAGCCCCGTAACGACGTCGTTTCTCTCCTTGCTAACGAGACTCTTCATGATCCCATCCAAATCCCTCTTGTGCACGTTCACCACAAGCCCGTTCTTCATGAACAACGTCAACGACATCTTCTGCTCCACCTTATGCCCCTCCGCAACCGTCAATCTGTGCCGGAGCAACACCGCCGCGGCGATCGTTTTCATCTGCAGGTACGCTAGATCTTTCCCGAGGCATATCCTCGGTCCGGCGTTGAAAGCCACGAATCTGTACTGATCGTGATTCACGAACTTCCCGTCGTCCGGCGAGATCCACCTCTCCGGCTTGAACTCGAGGCAATCCTCTCCCCACGTCGTCTTCATCCTCCCCGCCGCGTAGATCGAGTAAGTCACCGACGATCCCGCCGGTACGAAGGTTCCGTCGGGGAGAACATCGTCGTTCACGACGTGCTTCGAGTCCTCCGGCACCGACGGGTAGAGCCTCAGCGTCTCCGAGAGCGCCGCCTTCAGGTAAACCAATCGATCGACCTCGTCGAATCCTAACGGCTCATCCGTCCACGACGATAAGTCGCTTCCACGTGTCTCCATCAGGACGGAGCATATCTCGCGGACGATCTTATCCTCAACCGTCGGATGAGTCATCACGAGCCAGAAGAACCAGCTCAGCGCTACTGATGACGTGTCACGTCCAGCTAATATGAAATTAAGCGCCACGTGGCGGAGGAAGCCCTCGCTGTATGACTGCCCTTTCTGATCTTTCTTCTTCATGAAACGGGAGAGGAGGTCGTCGTGTCCCTGGACCCCACTCTCTTGCTGACTCAGCAGCTCTTGCTTACGTGTATTAATGACGGCGTCTAAATAACCATCGATCTCTACCAAGCTCCGGTTTAAGCTGACTTCTAAACCGAGCCCAAGCCATTTTTTGATCCTCCACAGAAACTCTGGTAGAATAAACCGCTGGAGAGAAGCTTCGGTGGCTCGGTCGAAAGCCGAGGCGAAGCCGTTCTCGGGAAGTCCCGGCGCACAGGTTCGAGTGTCCTTCCCGAAAGCTAAACCGCAAATGTTGTCGAATGTGAGACGTAGTACCAAGTCTTGGAGGTCAACCGGTTCGCATGTGTTCTGAGCCGTTTCGAGAATTGGACAGAACCGGAGTTTGATTCCCCGGTTTACCCACCTACCCATGGCTTGTCTCAGCGTCCTGCGTCATACAAAGCCAATTTTTAGGATTTAGCCGACAATTAATAATATACCGAACCAAATCCACTAACTAAACCGGTTAAAATTGAATTAAGAAAAAAATGGTATGTTTTATCAAATTATTCATTACGTGTACATGCATGGATTCTGCGATATAATTAATTAATCTCCGGTTAAGAATCTACCTGGTGGTGAATTCAAGGGCGGCGGTTTTGCGCTGGAAGAGCCAGGTGTCGCCGTCGGTGTTGAAGATGCCTTGGCCGAGGAAGTCATGGAAAACGGCTTGCCACGTAGGACCTTTAGGGTAGTTATCGAAGCGGGTCTTGAGCATGTGTTCAATGTTCTTGGGGTCGGACGTGACCGTCACGAGACCTTGCTTCTTCGCCAAGAAAGGCACTGCGCAGATACATGTCTGATACGTCCCGCCACACGCGCGGAGGTTCTCAGTGATCCAGTCGTGCATACGGTCACGCTGTTGGATCAGACCCGGGAGACTCCCCAATATCGGCCAGACACGTGGACCCTTTAGCCACCGTGAGATCCGCTTAAACCAAAGCCAGTAAGCTGCGACAATAGCTACAAGCAGCATCGTGTTGGATACATCCATATTCTCTCTTGAAATAGCTTGTAACTGAAGATTGTGATTGAATGATACAGAAATGGTTGTTTTAGTTTCCTGGAAAATAATTATCCCTTATCAGGAAACTTAAGGAGTATGAATGGTGTTTCCAAAACTGGTAGTATAAAAGGATATGGTTTTCTTGGGAAATTTATAGAGGGAGAGAGATGGCATTAAGAAGAAGAAAACAAGTGGAGGAAAAGACTCTTACTGCTAGCCATTAGAAGCAGCAACCCTCATTAATGAGACTGTTGAGAGAGTGTATGCTAATTGAATGGGATTTGGAAATTTAGCCAAGTCTTGAGAAAAAACTCGTTTTGGTTAATTGTTTTGGAGATCAACTAAAGACTGTTCAGATTATGAAGTCAAGGAAATGGTAAAAGTTTGAGAGTATATAACAAGAGAGGAGGGCAAGGGGATGAAGAGAAGTCTCATTCAATGATGATCCATTAAATGACCCTAAATTATTTATACATACATACATTATATGTATGTAATTTACAGCTATATTATAATATTATAGTATATTGTGTATGTGTCTCTGTGTGCTAAGATTAAATGAGATTAGTTGAGAACCTAAGGCACAGAAAAATATGGATGAGAATAAGAACAAGTAGGAGAAAGAACGAGAATCTTTTGATCTATTTTAATAATTCACATTTAATAAGTGTAAGAAGAGCTCAACACATGTATGATTAGGTAATGACATTAGGGTTTGCATGATATAATTAATGTATATGGTTACACATCGTTTACTAATACACATTTTAGGTCTGACTTTGTAAGTGACCGTAAACCGATGATCATGTTTTATTGAAAACTGAGAATTCATTTTACCCTTTAATTAATTTGATTTTAGTTTAGGTTATTACTCGATAAAAGAAGGCGTGATTATTAATCTTCTCAGTTTGGTTCATCAGCTTTGTTTTATTTTTTCTGGGATTTGGTAAGCAACTCGTGACTCTTTTGATCTAATTTGCTTCTTCTTTTTTTTAAAAAAAATTGCATGGTAAAGGAAGTTTAAAGAGTGAATTGATTAGTCCCACAAGAAAGAAATACAGTTTCTTGTGCATTTTGCTTATAGCCTGCCCGATTTCTTTTCTTACTTTTACTATCTTTTTCTAAGCTGTTTTAACAATATTCCTTTCTAACACCCCCAACAAAATTGTTGAAATTCGAATATTAACATAAACTATGTGCAGTAGACCAAAAAAAACATGATGAATTACGTGCATGCACAAATCTCAAGTAGGATTAGATGTCATGGCATTCATGAGATGTGAAAGTCAAATGGAGCTGACTTGTGTACTCTGCAGATCATAAATACATAAAATAATGTATATCAGTAGGTGACATATGCTTTACTAATATATATACAGATTAAGAAAATAGGCAAACCTAAACCATCACAAACTCACACATATAGCAATAGCGTCATCAAATATAAGTATATAACTCTGTAAAGGGGCTGAACGCGAAAACCTTGTGATATGCATCCTCTTTTCACCTATTCTTGGTTTATAAACGATATAAATGTACGTTTTTAAACTCAGAACTGTCACTATAGATTTATTTAACATTAAGTTGTACATCTTATATTCGATATGCATTTTTATAAGATGTATTTTTTGTTCTAAATCTTCTAGACTGCATATTGCAATAAACTACATTTGATTTTTTCTTATATTGCAGCAAATTGACTCTCTTTTTTTTGGGCAACTCACATTGACTCATAAATAGCGAAAAGTGGACATGTGTGTAAGTGTAACAAAATGGAACAACTGTAAATGTCAGACAAGGAGTAGATGGCCTGCCAACTTCAATATGCAAAATGCATTTATAACTCAGCGTTGACTCTCTTCTTTTCTCAGTGAGACAACTCAAATGAGGCGAAAATTAGACATCTATGCCAATAATTCCTTTATACTATTGTACATTATATACACATGATGAAATCATGATTATGCATTTAATTTTCGGTACTAATTGCGTCCCAACCTATTTTTTCAAAAGCATTTACTATCGTAGTTGACTTATTTCTTAAGACAAATTTACAAAACCGAAATAGAAGTCACTGAAGAATACTGCGGGAAGGTGGTTTACAATAC
>CAKOAT010042225.1:88766-106726 GCA_932364175.1 Eruca vesicaria subsp. sativa
AAAAAAAAAAAAAAAAAAAAAAAAAAAAAAAAAAGAAGAATACTGCGGAACAAAAAACATAAAACCACTAATTGCGTCCCAACCTGTTTTTGTTTTTCTTTTGTTTCAAATTGTAAGTTTATCTTCCTATTTGGATGTTAACTATTCAAAGCTACACGTAAATATTTTGGTTTGGTTAAAACTGAAGCCTTGATCGACTGGATTATTGATCAAATTAGGTTCAGGCCCCGCCCAATATGTTGAGTTGTTTTCATTCATTTGTATTGTGACTAGTATGTATTGATAATTTTTAAAGTTGTTAATACATTTTGAAGTTGTTAATAACTGTTAATAGAAGTTAACAAATATGAATATTTTGAATATTTTTCATTCGTAAATATATATGGTAAATAGTTAAATATCATTGAATTAAATTTTAAGTCGACAATGTGATATCATAAAATTATATTGGACAGATTAACTTTTCAAGTGTTAAATCTTGAGTTTATTTGATTGTGACGTTTGATTTTTAAATGCATGAGACTTAAATAAACCTTCTCAATAACTAGTGAGGTATTTCGTGATTAGTTTTGTTATCTTCATATCTTCGACACACACATACATCGTCCACAACTAACTCAACATGATACATGAGAAGAAGAGGACTAAATGCGAGTGGTTAGCGAAAGTTAAATATGGCAAAAACTGAGACAAAATATGACTATTCGAACCTATAACACCTGTAAATTTGTTGATAGACAACTTTTTGCACTTGCTGCAATCGGTGCAAGAGACATAACTTTTTACTCGTTCTGCTGGAGGATATTGACAATCACAGCTTTACATGGGAAATCAGTTCATGGGTCTTCACAAACACAGTTGAAGATATATGAGATGGTACAATTAAATTATTTACTATTCACAAAAAAAAATCTCACATAGAAGTAGGTCTCCCAGTTGACGCATCTCTTTCTTCTGAATCTCTCTTAGTCTTACTATCTCCATTTCATAAATAATACCATTTAGACACTTTTCAGACATATTAAAAAAATAATTGAAATGTATTTATGTGTTCATTATATTCAAACAATAATATTTGAGATAAATATAATTATTTATTAAATCAATGCATTACATAATTAACATTAGAATTGTAAAATAACAATTTTTGTAAAAAAATGTTAAAGTGACATTTTTAAGAAACAAATGGAGCATTTATTAGTTGATAGTATTTTAATTATCATAAAGTTAAAATACTTATAATATTTATATTATGGAAGTTCAAATATAAAACCTGAGTAAATCATAAAATTTGACAATTTTTTTTTGTAAATGATTACAATAATAAAATTTCAATCATAAAGTTACAATGATATAATAAGATATATTTTTGTTAATTTAAAGTTAATAAGGTCTACGTTTAATATTTTGAATTTAACTATTATAAATTTTAATTGTTTGTTATAAAAATATAGATACTTTTGTTGTTATCTTGAAATTTTATATTAAAATAAAAACGAGAAAATAATGCAATAATCAATATATATATAAATTTAAATTTTTTGATAAGTAACACTTCCTCCATTTAAATAAAGACGATCACATTTTTTAACAATACATTTTGTATTTTATATATTTTTAATATTGATAAGTTGTTAAATTAATTTTATTAGCTAAGATCTTTGTTTAGAACTATAGAAAATAAATAATAATATAGAGAAAATATTTATAATCAAATTTATTATCTTTTGTTAAAATGGTGAAAATGTTAACATACATTTCTTTTAAAAAAGGAGTATTTGAATGATCATATGTCTTTACTATGCTCTATTTTCAAAGTTTTAGACTAAACTGTTCTTAACAAAATTATAAAAGTGTATTCGTAATGCTAAATTCAGTACACAACACCTACATTTAGGTTAGTTCTATAGTAAAAATCAGGAAAAATGATTGCCAACTACCTGAAGTATCAGCCAATACATGACTAACCATGCAAACTAAATAAATGCATACTCAACTACATGAAATATATGATATGCATAATGAACTTTATGTTGTTATGTAACTCATATCACAAGATTAGTTATATTAATTATATCACAAGTCTAATTACATTAACAAAAATATAAATATAAAAAGTGTTTTAAGATATGAAAATCTTTTTTATTTGATGTATTTATTATTAAGATTTTTTTTTTAAAAAAAATTCTACAATAATATTAAAGTTAATATTATTTTAAAAAAAATTTTAACTTTATTTTAATTATATATTTTTAGTAGTTTGTTACATTACCATTTATTTTTTATTTATGATTTAAATAATTATTTATATTTATAAAGTAAGGATATAAAAGTATTTAGTTTTTTAATGAAACTACATAATTAGGTATATTTGAAAATGTTCATGTAAGGAAGATACACATGAATAATGGTATCAAAAGTGAGGTAAAAGTAAAATCTCCCTATTATTTTGTTTTAGGTTAAATAAAATGTTTTATATATAAAAATATGTTTCGGATTTTAATTAGTTAAGTCATTTATACAATGTTTTTCAAAACATTTTTATATATTTATAAATGTCTTTATTAATATTTTCAATAAACTAAAATGTTTTTTATATTTTATTACAAAAGCTTTTTGTAATAAAATATTTAAATTTTTTTGTTTATTGAAAATTTTTATATAGACATTTTAAAGATATAAAATACTTTTTAAAATATTTTTTTTAAATGACATAAGTATTTAATAATTATTTATATTAATGTATGTTTATAAAAATTGGTAGAAAAGTCTTTTTCCATTTAGTGAAAAAATGTATTTGTAAATATCTCCTTTATGAAGAAAAACATGAATTGTGCTACAACAAATAGGGTAAAAATATAATTTCACCTAACAAATCATATAGAAAAATAATTGATAAACTAACAAACTATTAAAATTATAAATGAAAACAAAGATAAAAGTAACATGAATTTTTAATATTTTTGTATAATAATTTTTAAAATAAAAATATTAATAATAATAAATATGTAAAATATAGAAAGGATTTCCATATCTTGAAACATTTTTATATTTTATATTTATTATTAATGTAATTAATCTTGTTATTTAATTTATTGTTATTAGCTTTGTGATGTTAGCTATATAACAACATAAAGTTTAAAGATGTTACTATGCAAATCATATACTTTGTGTAGTTAAATGTGCATTTTTTTTTTGTATGATCAGGCATGTGATGACCGATATTTCAAATAGCTGATGATCATTTTCCTAAAAATTACAAGCGGGACCACATTTGTGAACAACTAGATCACATAACAGCAACATAATTTATGTCATGGACACAAACCTTTATCGTTTTTCATATGATATGAATATTAAGATTTTGCATATATATGTATATTCTGTGATGCACTTTTGTTTTTAAATTTACAGTATTTTTTTTATGGAGGAATTTCAGTTTTACCACAAATTTGATATCATCTTTCAAATTTAACATTTAAAAATAATTATTTTCATAAATATTTTTAATTTATGTTGATAAACGACTAACGAGTCATCCTTAAATCATTTGTACATATTTAAAATTTATTTATAAAAATTTATAAACTTAATCTATCCCCTAAATACAAAATCCTAAATAATAATCATTAAACCTTGTTTGTTCGAATATGTATTATTGCTTATAAGAGTATGCTATATGATTTTTTTTACTTAATTTAATTTTGACGGGAGGTTGTTAATTATTTGTTTGGTCGAATATGTATTATTGCTTAGAAAAGTATTTATGTATTATTAGATGTTATATAACAATATTATCCCAAATAATAAGAGAAATAAACATATTTTTAATATTGTATATGCTATTATATTTGAATATTAAGTAAATCATCTTACCCAAAAAAATGATTATAATTTCAAAATAAATGTTACTAATTAATTTTCAGAATATAAATTTTAAAAAGTTTTTTTGGAAAACTTTCTATTATAAACCAAATTTGGATGTAATTTTCATAGTTTTGTTATATTAGTTGATGACCAAAAATAGAGAAAATTGCATGAGATTCATTTTTTCGCTGATCCTTGTGTAATGAAACATGAGGACATATTACAGCATATTTTTAAAATTCTTACACATTTTATTCTTTAGTTTTATAATTGTTTCGAGCTATATCACAAGTTTAATAAATTATTTTAGTGGGTTCGTTAATGTTAAAAATTATTCAGTTGAAAAATAAATTATTGTAAAATATTTATAGAATACTAGGCATTCTATAAATATATTTGGTTTAAATACAGTAATATAAAGTATGTGAAGCATTTACAATTTTTAAAAAAAATATGAGGATGTGTTAAAATTTATAAAACACTTGATGAGGTATCATCATAAGAATAGATCAGGTTCTACTTTTCACATATAAATAACTAACAAAATAAAATAAACATTCTTGGTTAAATATTTAAATTTAAACTTTATAGTATTTATAGAATATTGGAACAGTAAACTAAATTGCATGATATCAGTTTACATGATTTATTCCTGAGGCCAAAAAACGTATATATATATTAACTCCGGTTGATACAGTGTATCACTCTTTTCTCAAAACAAAAAAAAATCATAAAGAACACAATCAAGCACTCATAAAACGTTATCTTTTGAATTGATTCAGTTACGTTATTTTTGATGTTCATCTATATAAATAGTTCATTGGGTCTTAGCTTTTCTTTCATATAGTTGTGGAGAAATATATCTCATATAAAAGTAAATGCAAACAAGTTATATAAGAAAAATGTCGTCATCCAAGCTTCACTTTGTTGTTCTTCTGATCATTGTTGCACTTCTTGCTAATAATGGACAATCGACTAGTAAGATCTCTTCCATCATCTCTTTATTTCATATAACAACAAAAACAGAAGCCATTGTTTACGTATAATAAGTTATATTGATGTGTGATTATCTTATTCACTTTATAAGCTGCAAACAAAATTATGATTCTGACACTGAGTTTATTGATTTAACAGGAGTAATGGATGATAAGTTTCCAGAATGCGAATTCAAAGGACCATGCCAGATGAAAAGCGATTGTTTGGGGACATGTGGAGGCAAACCTGAAAAAGCTTTGTGCATACCTAATCCTAGCGTAGACACCCTTCAATGTTGTTGTCTTTCAAACTAATTTTCTTTATATTATATTCTACTATTAATATAAGCAGTGTGATGTTTTATCAATAAAATAGGTTCTGAGTCGCCCTTTGAAATTAATATAAATTGCATTAGAATTGTAAAATGAGAGTTTTTGTATGACAAAAAAATTTGTTAAAAGTGACATTTTTAAGAAACAAATAGAATTAAAACAAAAATATATCCTGAGTAAATCATAAAATTTGACAATTTTTTTTTGTAAATGATAACAACAATAAAATTTCAATCATAGAGTTCCAATCATATAATAAGATAGATTTTTATTAATTAAATTTAATAAGGTTACATTTGAAATATAGATATATTTTTGTTATCTTGAAATTTTATATTAAAACAAAAACGAGAAAATAATACAGTAATCAATATATAGAAATTGAAAGTTTTTGATAAGTAACACTTCTTTTGTCTTTAAGAAGACGATCACTTTAAAAGAAAATACATTTTGTGTTTTATATATTTTTAATAGTGATAAGTTTAAAAATTAACTTTATTAGCTAAGATTTTTTTTAACTTATAGAAAATAATAATAATATAGAGAAAGTATTTACAATCAAATTTAATATCTTTTGTTAAAATGGAGAAAAATGTAAACATACATGTCTTTCAAAAATAAACAGTATTTGAATGATCATGTGGTCTTTACTATGCTCTATTTTCAAAGTTTTAGACTAATCAGTTCTTAACAAAATTACAAAAGTGTATTCGTAATGATAAATTCAGTAAACAACACCTACATTTACGTTAGTTCTATAGTAAAAATTACAAGTAGGACTACATCTGTGAACAACTAGATCACGTAACAGCAACATAATTTATGTCATGGACACAAACCTTTATCGTTTCATAGGATATGAATATTAAGATTTTGCGTATATATATATTTTCTGTGATGTGCTTTTGTTTTTAAATTTAGAGTATTATTTATTTCATGGAGGAATTTCAGTTTTACCACAAATTTGATATTATTTTTCAAATTTAACATTTATGAATAATTATTTTCATAAATACCTTAAATTTATCTTGATAAACGACTAAACTAATCATCCATAAATCATTTGTACATATTTAAAATTAATTTATAAAACTTTATAAACTCAAATTCATCCCCTAAATAATATATCCTAAATAAGAATCATTAAACCTTGATTTTATATATTTTATGGGTTATATGATTTGTTTTTACTTAATTTAATTTTTGACGGGAGGTTGTTAATAATTTGTTTGGTTGAATATGTATGATTGCTTATAAAGTATTTATGTTTTATTAGATGTTATATAACTATATTTAACCCAAATAATAAGATAAATATACATATTTTTAATATTGTATATGCTATTATATTTAAAGATTAAGTAAATCATCTTACCCAAAAATTTGATTATAATTTTCAAAATAAATATTACTAATTAATTTTCAGAATATAAATTTTTAAAAGTTTTTTTTGAACTTTTTTATTATATATCAGTTTTTGGATGTAATTTTCATAGTTTTGTTATATTAGTTGGATGACCGAAATTAGAGAAAATTGCATGAGATTAATTTTTTTGTTGATCCTTGTATAATGAAACATGAGGAAGATTAAAAAATTATTATTTTAATTATTAGAAATTTTGTTCTTTACTTTTATAATTGTTTCGAGCTATATCACGTGTTTAATAAATTATTTTAGTGGGTTCGTCAATGTTAAAAATTATTCAGTTGAAAAATAAATTATTATTTATAGAATACTAGGTATTCTATAAATATATTTGGTTTAAGTAACAGTAATATAAAATATGTGAAGCATTTACAAACTTTATAAAAAAAATTGAGGATGTGTTAAAATTTATAAAACACTTGATGAGGTATCATCATAAGAATATATCAGGTTCTACTTTGGCACATATAAATAACTAACAAAGTAAAATAAACATTCTAGGTTAAATATTTAATTTAAACTTTATAATATTTATAGAATATTGGAATAGTAAACTAAATTGCTTGATATCAGTTTACATGATTTATTTCCTGAGGAAAAATAACGTATATATACATTAACTGCGGTTGATATAGTGTATCACTCTTTTCTCAAAAAATAAAATTCATAAAGAACACAATCAAGCACTCATAAAACGTTATCTTTTGAATTGATTCTGTTTAGTTATTTTTTTATGTTCATCTATATAAATACATCATTGGGTCTTAGCTTTTCTTTCATATAGTTGTGGAGAAATATATCTCATATAAAAGTAAACGCAAACAAGTTATATAAGAAAAATGTCTTCATCCAAGCTTCACTTTGTAGTTCTTCTGATCATTGTTGCACTTCTTGCTAATAATGGACAATCGACTAGTAAGATCTCTTCCATCATCTCTTTGTTTCATATAACAACAAAAGCAGAAGCCAATGTTTACGTATAATAAGTTATATTGATGTGTGATTATCTTATTCACTTTATAAGCTACAAACAAAATTATGATTCTGATACTGAGTTTATTGATTTAACAGGAGTAACGGATGATAAGTTTCCAGAATGCGAATTCAAAGGACCCTGCCAGATGAAAAGCGATTGTTTGGGGACATGTGGAGGCAAACCTGAAAATGCTTTGTGCATACCTAATCCTAGCGTAGACAGCCTTCAATGTTGTTGTCTTTCAAACTAATTTGCTTCATATTATATTCTACTATTGATATAAGCAGTGTGATGTTTTATCAATAAGTTATTAAATAATTTTAAACGTTTCACTATGGATTTTCTTATATCGAATTAAGGATAGCTAGATATTGTTTCAATATCTTGTCCTGCATTTGTGACAAAATGAAGAACTGAAGATTTCAAAATCAAATCCTTAATTTTTGGTTTAAGGGCAAAACGTACAGTTGAGATACCGAATACCATATAACACCCCCCCCCCCCCACAAACTCTGACTACAACACTCAAAACACCAAATCTTTACCTTACTTTACTTAACATCATTATCTTTATGTCTTCTCGAGTCCGTGAGCTACTTCGGACACAAGAGTCACATACTACATAGTACATACTCTTACTGTTTTTTATAGTCTGTCCTCATTTAACTGTCGTTTTGGGAACTGACACGAATGAAGTTGATCCGGTTTAATTCTGAGATTGATCTAATAATATATGAAGTTGATCCGGTTTTTTATAGTGTTTTCTTCTTCATCTCTTTCCTGGTTTGTTTTCTCTGTGAATTTCCTAGAAAATCACCATGGATTCCTCATCCTTGCTTTTGAGTTTCTACATGTAAACTCTTGGCAGGAGAGAGAGCGATTCTTTGTGTAATACACTGGATCGAATCAATACGATTTACTATTCATCATCTTCTTCCCCGTTACGTTTTATTGTATCATTGATCGTACCCATGATGAAATAATTTTATATTATGAAAAGATAAATTCCATATATATAATTTGGGAGGATAAAATTCATTTATACAGTACGACCAAAAGAATTTGATTTATACAGTTAAAATACATTAGGTATATACAGTTAACAGGTAGATGTATACTGAATCCCGTCAACAGAAAATTTAAGTTACTGGTTTTTCTAATTTCTCATATCCAGCTCCCCATTGTTTCATCCTCTCCGAAGCTTGTTCCACCTTCAAAAATAGTAAAATTAGAGAAATAAACATTGTTATCATGTTTTTCGTTACATAACTTCTTTTAAAAAAAAAAGAAAAGTAACGATCAAAATTGAAATGATGTTATACCTCTTTGTTCCAATTGGTTTTGTATATCATGTACACAAGGATCAAAGTCTGAAGACTAGTCCCACATATCATACCAATCCAAATCCCCTGAAACCATACAAAACGATTTCATTAAACCGAGCTAATCAAACAAAGACCAATAAGTAGTGAGACAGGACTTTACCTGCACGCCAAGTCTGGTTTTATAACCTAGAAGAAACCCTAGAGGTAAACCAAAAATATAGTAACAAATCAAGTTGATATAAGCCACCGGTGCTTGCCATCCTCCTCCCACAGCAACACCTGCTCAGTCCCCAACATTCTTCATCACCATCCAAATCTTTCAACCGTTGTTTATAGAAAGAAACTGGGACATAAAAATGTTAATTACCCGATATAACCGGTTGTAAACTGTTGAGAATCATCGTTATACCGAGAAGGTAAGCAAGATCAGATACCGCCTTTCTCATCTCTTGACTATCCGTAAAAATGACTGCAAAGTCATCTCGTGTAATGAGAATTACAACTGCACACACCACTCCAATGATTAGAGACTCTATCACCGTTACGATCACCGAGTATTTGGCAGCTCTTGGATGTCCAGATCCTAGCTCATTTGACACCCTAACACTGATGAAAGAAACATCGCATAAACCTACCGTTCTTTAACTAGAAAACCAAAAAAAAAACAATGCTTTAATTTGTTTTTTCTTTACCTTACAGCAGCATTGATCCCTATGAACAACATTCCTTCCCATCCGTTAATGTTCATACTGAGACACGAAAACGTTTTAATAAAGCAGAAAAAATGTAGAATTTTAAAAGATTGTGAAAGGGGTAATTACCAGATGGAGAGAGATCCAACGGCTAAGACAGGGTCTTCAAGATGTCCTGTTAAGACAATGATAGTCATGAAATACCAAATCTCAAGACAAAGCATAACCGCAGACGCAAACGACAGTTTCAAAAACGGCCAAACGTCTTGAAACGCCAACCAAGAAAGTCCTCGCCAACCGTCTTTACACCACCCTACAACGTAAACAAGCTGCGCAATCGCGATTCCCCAAGCGGAGACAACAAAGGCAGCCGCTGCGCCGTTAAGTCCCCATTTGAAAACGTTTATAAAGAGGTGGAGGATGAAGATGTGAAGGGTCAGGGCGACGAAACCGATCCATGCAAGGATCCCGACTTTGCTCTGTGACTGGAGAAACTTCTTGGTCGGGAAATTGATGGCGAGGGCGAAGACTTGAGGGATGATATGAGCAGTGAATTTGCCAGAGATTTCAGCAATTTCGGGTTCTTGGCCGAGGAGAATGAGAAGAGGAGTTGCGTAGATGTAGAGTGGAAGCAAGCAGAAGCATGTTCCGATGAGTATAAGCCAAGAACGTTGCATGTAAACTCCTAACATTTCTATTTGTCCCGCTCCAAACGCTTGTCCACATAATGTTTCCAACGCACTAGCCATTCCTAACTGCATTTTTTTACTCATCATTTCTTTTTCAAAAGTTTGAACCAAAATCCAAATCCAAAACCATAACATATACTCCGTTTTAATTCACTAAAATTTTCATTTTAAAATAAGTTTCGTTTTATAATTTGAATACAAAATTTATTAACTTTATATATTATTATATTTTTATATTGATTAAAAATTGGTTAAGTGTATAGGAACTTCTGTTTTCTTAATTAGTGTACAAAAATCTAAAAAAAAATAACTAAAATGAAACATAGAGAATAATATTAAAACCATAACATATTATATTAGTTTCGTTCCAACAATCGCTCGAATTTTGACACAATGGTCATGACACAATGGTTAATAATTTGTTTGGTTGAATATGTATAATTGCTTATAAAATTATTTATGTATTATTATATGTTATAGATCTATACATAGCCCAAATAATAAGACAAACATACATATTTTTAATATTGTATATGCTATTATATTTGAAAATTAAGTAAATCATCTTACCCAAACAAATGATTATAATTTTAAAAATAAATATTACTAATTAATTTTCAGATATAAGTTTTCAAAAAAAAATTGGAACTTTTTTTTATTATAAATCAATTTTTAGGTGTAGTTTCATAGTTTTGTTATACTAGTTTGATGACCGAAATTAGAAAAAAAAATGCGTGAGATTCATTTTTTTCGTTGATCTTTGTGTAGTGAAACATGAGGACAAATTACAACACTTTTTTTTATTGTTAAATTTTTTTTATTAATTTTATAACTGTTTCAAGCTATATCACATGTTTAATAAATTATTTTAGCGGGTTCGTTACTCTTAAAAATTATTCAGTTGAAAATTAAATTATTGTAAAATACTTATAGAATACTAGGTATTCTATTAATATAATTGGTTTAAATAACAGTAATATAAAATATGTGAAGCATTTACAAGCTTTAAAAAAAAATGAGGATGTGTTAAAATTTAAAAAACACTTGATGAAGTATCATCATAAGAATACATCAGGTTCTACTTTGCACATATAAATAACTAACAAAATAAAATAAACATTCTTGGTTACATATTTAAATTTAAACTTTCTAGTATTTGTAGAATATTGGAACAGTAAACTAAACTGCATGATATCAGTTTACGTGATTTATTCCTGAGGCAAAAAAACCTATATATATTAACTCCGGTTGATACAGTGTATCACTCTTTTCTCAAAAAAATAAAATTCATAAAGAACACAATCAAGCACTCATAAAACGTTATCTTTTGAATTGATTCTGTTGCGTTATTTTTGATGTTCATCTATATATATAGTTCATTGGGTCTTAGTTTTTCTTTCATATAGTTGTGGAGAAATATCATATAAAAGTAAACGCAAACAAGTTATATAAGAAAAATGTTGTCATCCAAGCTTCACTTTGTTGTTCTTCTGATCATTGTTGCACTTCTTGCTAATAATGGACAATCGACTAGTAAGATCTCTTACATCATCTCTTTATTTCATATAACAACAAAAACAGAAGCCATTGTTTACGTATAATAAGTTATATTGATGTGTGATATTCTTATTCGCTTTATAAGCTACAAACAAAATTATGATTCTGATACTGAGTTTATTGATTTAACAGGAGTAATGGATGATAAGTTTCCAGAATGCGAATTCAAAGGACCCTGCCAGATGAAAAGCGATTGTTTGGGGACATGTGGAGGCAAACCTGAAAAATGCTTTGTGTATACCTAATCCTAGCATAGACAGCCTCCAATGTTGTTGTCTTTCAAACTAACTTGCTTCATATTATATTCTACTATTGATATTAGCAGTGTGATGTTTTATCAATAAGTTATTAAATAATTTTAAATGCTTCACTATGGATTTTCTTATATCGAATTAAGGATACTTAGATATTGAAACAATATCTTGTCCGGCATTTGTGACATAATGAAGAACTGAAGATTTGAAAATCAAATCCTTAATTTTTTATTAGTTGATAGTATTTTAATTATCATAAAGTTATAATACTTATAATATTTATATTATGGAAGTTCAAATATAAAAACCTGAATAAATCATAAATTTGATTTTTTTTTTGTAAATGATAACAATAATAAAATTTCAATCATAAAGTTTGAATGATATAATAAGATAGCTTTTTATTAAATAAAGTTAATAAGGTCTACGTTTAATATTTTTGCAATTTTTGAATTTAATTATTATATATTTTAATTGTTTGTAATAAATTATAGATACTTTTGTTGTTATCTTGAAAATTTATATAAAATAGAACAAGAAAATAATACAATAATAAATATACAGACATTGAAAGTTTTTGATAACACTTCTTCCGTTTAAAAAAGATGATTACTTGATGTTCCTCGGAGAATCAGCTTGTCTAACCACCACTTAATTTAGTTTAGATGGGAGGTCAACAAAAAAAAAATGATGATCACCTTTTTTTTACAATACATTTTGTATTTTATATATTTTAATATTGATAAGTTTTAGAATTAATTTTATTAGCTAAGATTTTTTTTTAAAATTATAGAAATAAATAACAATATAGAGAAAATATTTATAATCAAACTTAATATCTTTTGTTAAAATGGTGAAAAATGTAAACATACATTTAAATAAGGAGTATTTGAATGATCATATGTTCTTTACTATGCTCTATTTTCAAAGTTTTAGACTAAACTGTTCTTAACAAAATTATAAAAGTGTATTCGTAATGATAAATTCAGTAAAAAACACCTACATTTACGTTAGTTCTATAGTAAAAATTACAAGCAGGACTACATCTGTGAACAACTAGATCACGTAACAGCAACATAATTTATGTCATGGACACAAACCTTTATCGGTTCATATGATATGAATATTAAGATTTTGCGTATATATATTTTCTGTGATGTGCTTAAATTTAGATTATTATTTATTTCATGTAGGAATTTCAGTTTTACCACAAATTTGATATTATTTTTCAAATTTAACATTTATGAATAATTATTTTCATAAATACCTTAAATTTATCTTGATAAACGACTAAACTAATCATCCATAAATCATTTGTACATAATTAAAATTAATTATAAAACTTTATAAACTCAAATTCATCCCCTAAATAATATATCCTAAATAAGAATCATTAAACCTTGATTTTATATATTTTATGGGTTATATGATTTGTTTTTACTTAATTTAATTTTTGACGGGAGGTTGTTAATAATTTGTTTGGTTGAATATGTATGATTGCTTATAAAGTATTTATGTTTTATTAGATGTTATATAACTATATTTAACCCAAATAATAAGATAAATATACATATTTTTAATATTGTATATGCTATTATATTTAAAGATTAAGTAAATCATATTACCCAAAAAATTGATTATAATTTTCAAAATAAATATTACTAATTAATTTTCAGAATATAAATTTTTAAAAGTTTTTAATGAATTTTTTTATTATATATCAGTTTTTGGATGTAATTTTCATAGTTTTGTTATATTAGTTGGATGACCGAAATTAGAGAAAATTGCATGAGATTAATTTTTTTGTTGATCCTTGTATAATGAAACATGAGGAAGATTACAACATTATTATTTTAATTATTAGAAATTTTGTTCTTTACTTTTATAATTGTTTCGAGCTATATCACGTGTTTAATAAATTATTTTAGTGGGTTCGTCAATGTTAAAAATTATTCAGTTGAAAAATAAATTATTATTTATAGAATACTAGGTATTCTATAAATATATTTGGTTTAAGTAACAGTAATATAAAATATGTGAAGCATTTACAAACTTTAAAAAAAAATTGAGGATGTGTTAAAATTTATAAAATACTTGATGAGGTATCATCATAAGAATATATCAGGTTCTACTTTGGCACATCTAAATAACTAACAAAGTAAAATAAACATTCTAGGTTAAATATTTAACTTAAACTTTATAATATTTATAGAATATTGGAATAGTAAACTAAACTTCTTGATATCAGTCTACATGATTTATTTCCTGAGGAAAAATAACGTATATATACATTAACTGCGGTTGATATAGTGTATCACTCTTTTCTCAAAAAAGAAAATTCATAAAGAACACAATCAAGCACTCATATAACGTTATCTTTTGAATTGATTCTGTTTAGTTATTTTTTTATGTTCATCTATATAAATACATCATTGGGTCTTAGCTTTTCTTTCATATAGTTCTGGAGAAATATATCTCATATAAAAGTAAACGCAAACAAGTTATATAAGAAAAATGTCTTCATCCAAGTTTCACTTTGTAGTTCTTCTGATCATTGTTGCACTTCTTGTTAATAATGGACAATCGACTAGTAAGATCTCTTCCATCATCTCTTTGTTTCATATAACAACAAAAACAGAAGCCAATGTTTACGTATAATAAATTATATTGATGTGTGATTATCTTATTCACTTTATAAGCTACAAACAAAATTATGATTCTGATACTGAGTTTATTGATTTAACAGGAGTAACAGATGATAAGTTTCCAGAATGCGAATTCAAAGGACCCTGCCAGATGAAAAGCGATTGTTTGGGGACATGTGGAGGCAAACCTGAAAATGCTTTGTGCATACCTAATCCTAGCGTAGACAGCCTTCAATGTTGTTGTCTTTCAAACTAATTTGCTTCATATTATATTCTACTATTGATATAAGCAGTGTGATGTTTTATCAATAAGTTATTAAATAATTTTAAACGTTTCACTATGGATTTTCTTATATCGAATTAAGGATAGTTAGATATTGTTTCAATATCTTGTCCTGCATTTGTGACATAATGAAGAACTGAAGATTTCAAAATCAAATCCTTGGTTTAAGGGCAAAACGTACAGTTGAGATACCGAATACCATATAACACCCCCCCCCCCCCCCCCCCCACAAACTCCGACTACAACACTCAAAACACCAAATCTTTACCTTACTTTACTTAATATCATTATCTTTATGTCTTCTCGAGTCCGTGAGCTACTTCGGACACAAGAGTCACATACTACATACTCTTACTGTTTTTTTATAGTCTGTCCTCATTTAACTGTCGTTTTGGGAACTGACACGAATGAAGTTGATCCGGTTTAATTCTGAGATTGATCTAATAATATATGAAGTTGATCCGGTTTTTTATAGTGTTTTCTTCTTCATCTCTTTCCTGGTTTGTTTTCTCTGTGAATTTCCTAGAAAATCACCATGGATTCCTCATCCTTGCTTTTGAGTTTCTACATGTAAACTCTTGGCAGGAGAGAGAGCGATTCTTTGTGTAATACACTGGATCGAATCAATACGATTTACTATTCATCATCTTCTTCCCCGTTACGTTTTATTGTATCATTGATCGTACCCATGATGAAATAATTTTAAATTATGAAAAGATAAATTCCATATATATAATTTGGGAGGATAAAATTTATACAGTACGACCAAAAGAATTTGATTTATACAGTTAAAATACATTAGGTATATACAGTTAACAGGTAGATGTATACTGAATCCCGTCAACAGAAAATTTAAGTTACTGGTTTTTCTAATTTCTCATATCCAGCTCCCCATTGTTTCATCCTCTCCGAAGCTTGTTCCACCTTCAGAAATAGTAAAATTAGAGAAATGAACATTGCTATCATGTTTTTCCGTTACAAAACTTCTTTGTAAAAAAAAAAAGTAACGATCAAAATTGAAATGATGTTATATACCTCTTTGTTCCAATTGGTTTTGTATATCATGTACACAAGGATCAAAGTCTGAAGACTAGTCCCACATATCATACCAATCCAAATCCCCTTAAACCATATAAAAAGATTTCATCAAACCGAACTAATCAAACAAAGACCGATAATAAGTAGTGAGACTTTACCTGCACGCCAAGTCTGGTTTTATAACCTAGAAGAAACCCTAGAGGTAAACCAAAAATATAGTAACAAATCAAGTTGATATAAGCCACCGGTGCTTGCCATCCTCCTCCCACAGCAACACCTGCTCAGTCCCCAACATTCTTCATCACCATCCAAATCTTTCAACCATTATTTAAAGGAAAAAAAACTCGGACATAAAATGTTAATTACCGGATATAACCGGTTGTAAACTGTTGAGAATCATCGTTATACCGAGAAGGTAAGCAAGATCAGATACCGCCTTTCTCATCTCTTGGCTATCCGTAAAAATGACTGCAAAGTCATCTCGTGTAATGAGAATTACAATAGCACACACCACTCCAATGATTAGAGACTCTATCACCGTTACGATCACCGAGTATTTGGCAGCTCTTGGATGTCCAGATCCTAGCTCATTTGACACCCTAACACTGATGAAAGAAACATCGCATAAACCTACCGTTCTTTAACTAGAAAACCAAAAAAAAAACAATGCTTTAATTTGTTTTCTCTTTACCTTACAGCAGCATTGATCCCTATGAACAACATTCCTTCCCATCCGTTAATGTTCATACTGAGACACGAAAAACGTTTTAATAAAGCAGAAAAAATGTAGAATTTTAAAAGATTGTGAAAGGGGTAATTACCAGATGGAGAGAGATCCAACGGCTAAGACAGGGTCTTCAAGATGTCCGGTTAAGACAATGATAGTCATGAAATACCAAATCTCAAGACAAAGCATAACCGCAGACGCAAACGACAGTTTCAAAAACGGCCAAACGTCTTGAAACGCCAACCAAGAAAGCCCTCGCCAACCGTCTTTACACCACCCTACAACGTAAACAAGCTGCGCGATCGCGATTCCCCAAGCGGAGACAACAAAGGCAGCCGCTGCGCCGTTAAGTCCCCATTTGAAAACGTTTATAAAGAGGTGGAGGATGAAGATGTGAAGGGTCAGGGCGACGAAACCGATCCATGCAAGGATCCCTACTTTGCTTTGTGATTGGAGAAACTTCTTGGTGGGGAAGTTGATGGCAAGGGCGAATACTTGAGGGATGATATGAGCAGTGAATTTGCCAGAGATTTCAGCAATTTCGGGTTCTTGGCCGAGGAGAATGAGAAGAGGAGTTGCGTAGATGTAGAGTGGAAGCAAGCAGAAGCATGTTCCGATGAGTATAAGCCAAGAACGTTGCATGTAAACTCCTAACATTTCTATTTGTCCCGCTCCAAACGCTTGTCCACATAACGTTTCCAACGCACTCGCCATTCCTAACTGCATTTTTTTATTCATCATTGTTTTTTTCAAAAGTTCGAGCCAAAATCCAAATCCAAATCCAAATCCAAATCTAAAACCATAACATATACTCCACTCGTTTCAATTTACTTGTTATTACAGAATAAAAATTTCGTTTTAAAAGAAGTGTCGTATTATAATTTCAATACAAAATTTGCGTATAAAAACTTGTGTTTTTATCTTGAAAATATGTAAAAGTTAAATTATTTTTTTAATTTGTGAACAAATACTTAAAATGACAACTACAGTGAAACAGATAGAGTAATATTACTTTTGTTCCAATAATCATTCGAAACCGAGGATTTCTGACATAATGGCCATGATTCTTTTGGGTTGAACTAATGACTTATGGTCAGATTTTTTTTTAAAAAAAAATGGAGGGATAAAACATAGGAGATTGGTTAAAGAATTACCAAGAAACCGACAATGACAA
>CAKOAT010042225.1:116976-127600 GCA_932364175.1 Eruca vesicaria subsp. sativa
TTAATTAATATTCTTGTGCAAGTAATATGTAATAAGGTTAGTAATTAGTGTTGCTTTCCTATTAGGTTGTCGATGGTAAAAATAAATCAAAAAATAAATTCTAAAAAATCAACCAATAGAATCGCTAGAATTCTTCTGAGAATGGCTGTGTGAGTGCCACGTGTCAAAGTGACTTCTCTTTTAATGTATAGGAGGATTTAATGAAAAGCTATAGATTACAAAAAATTAATTATGTTTTTTCAAATTTAATTTGTTAAAAAAATACAAAAATTGTTATTTATAATAAATTATTCATTAGTAATCAAAATGTTATGTTTTTTTTATAAATATGTATAAAAAATTAAAATATTTATCTTTTTGAAACATAGAGAGTATTTTTTTATTGAAAATTGGGAGAGGGCAGAAGAGGAATTGAGAAAGGAGAAGGAGGTGGCAGACATAAGTGGCTTCCAAGTCAAACCCGCGGACCAGTAATAGTCTTACCTCCTTTTCTCTTCTTTCATTAACTTTCTAAATTATTTTCCTAATCTTAATTAATTATACATAAATGCAGACAAGGGAGGGATTATCAAACGTACACACGACAAGACTAGGAACAGGATCATGTGGATCATGTTGGATTTTAGAATATTCAATTCCTTTTTATTCTTCCTTTTTACATCATGGAGTTACTATTATCACACATCAAATAAGAATCTCTTTTCTTTATCCAACTTGAAAATTCACGTTGCTATTTTTGTTTTGTATCAGGAGGAAAATAAGTGTACTCTTGACCAAAACCATGCCTGTTCATTATGAAAAAAAAGAAGAAAAAAGATGGAAACAAATTGACGGTGATAACAATGATAACTCAAAAAGGTGTTCTCCCCTTTAATTTGAAATAACTATTTTTGATCATCATAAGTATAACACAAGAAATCATTTTGATTTCCCTAAAATAACACGATTCACACTATAGATAGAATCATGGATCAAGACTGCAAACATGATGACAACTTGATTTTGTTGCAAAACAATCACAGACTGAAATGCTCTTTCCTTTTATATCACCCCCTCCTCACCACCAAAGATCACACAGGAGCAAGACGCTGATGATATATATTTACACTTGTTATGTATATATATTTTCTATATGACTGCACCAAGTCAGGAACATAACCCAATTGACAAAACAGACGCTAACGTAGAGATGTAAGCAAAGTATGTAACCGCTTAAAATTTCCAAACCAGAGGACATTGATGCTAGTTCAAGCAATCATCAAGCACAACCTCCTGAGTTATTGGGACAAGAAAATAATTGGAACGTTAGTATGTCAACAACAAAGTATGCATTTTAGCAGCAATAATTGCCAGATAACAATAGGAATTAGACTATTAGCAAATTCTATTAGATAGGTACCGAATTGGGTAAAGAGTGGTAAAATGGATTCTATGACCATCACATCACAAAACACTCTTTTATGAATCAGCCTATATAACAGAAAAATCAGGTGAGTCACAAGGGAAGGAGGAAACACACCTTATCACATATAGGACAACCATCGCTTCTTTCCATCCACTCAAGAATACAAGAGAGATGAAAATCATGCTCACAATTTGTCTTTATTTTGGGGTTCTCAGCTTCATAATCTGCATTAGGGAAGCAAATGAACCCATGACGTTACTTGCTCTAAAGAAAAAGTTCATTATTTAAAGATTTTGATTTATTTTACCTTCAAAGCAAATGGGGCAAGAGTCTTCCTCCTCTTCGTCTACCAATTGGTTCTTGAATGTTTTGTGTTTGGAGAGATCTGATTCACTCAGGGAGAGAATCATTGAGATGGGTTGAGTTTTACAGTCTTTGTCTTCACATGTTTCAAAACTGCTTTCATTAATCTTTCCTTTGATAGAATCGGAAACTGGTCTCCCAAAAAGCAGATCAAATGGAAGAGGAGCAGGAGCATAAAAGGTATTCGGTATAGATGATGTCTCCAAACCAATAATATCAGCCAAAAGACCCGTGGTGGTGAATGTTGCTGCTGATCCCACACCAGCACGAGCTCTTGAAGGCCCACGTTCTTCAAAAGATTCTGGACACTGTGTAACAAAACAAAACTTGAGTAAATAGAGAAACTTCATTCCTTTTTTTCAATGATAATGTGAGTGTTAAATTTTACAGAATCAGAACAAATTTAGCAACTATAAGTCAGATTATTATGTGCAAAACCATTAAGGTGAAAAAGCATAGAAAGAAGCTAAAGAGAAAAGGAATAACTGACATAATAGTAAAGAGGTGCTCCAGCAAGATGCGGATGCCTTGAAGAAGGAGAAGAAGACCAGCAACCTCCCATTTTTTGTCACCAACTACAAATAATACACTCACGTAAGAGTTGCAGCCAACAACAATCGTAGCATCCCTTTGAGAGCTGCACAACAAGAGAAAAAAAAGAAAAGTGAATCACTTTTAACTACACACTTATATTAACAGATGTTTTCAAGAAATGCAAGAAGATGAAGTATTGGTACAGTGTTAGTTAAACAAAAATCAAGTTGAAAACAGGAGTCACCCAAGTGGCAACGAGCAGTAATACAATTCAAAAAAAAACAAACTCATTTTCAAAACTGGCTATCTATAATTA
Source organism: Eruca vesicaria subsp. sativa (assembly GCA_932364175.1). Taxonomy (NCBI): domain Eukaryota; kingdom Viridiplantae; phylum Streptophyta; class Magnoliopsida; order Brassicales; family Brassicaceae; genus Eruca; species Eruca vesicaria. The sequence continues at coordinate 119,595 of CAKOAT010042225.1, forward strand.
TATACCATTAACATCTTCTTCTCATAGTCATAACTCTAGAAGAACATCATGAAATCGCGTATCCTTAAAAAAACTACAAATTAAATATTGATCTATATAAACAGAAAACACATATCCATAACCAAGTAAAATCAACACAAACAGTAAGCGAATCCTTTTTTTTTGTTAACATTTTATATTGAAAGGGTCCAAAGCACAACAACATTACAAACAATTCAACCCTTTTCGTAAGCGAACCCTAAAACTGAAGAATCGGTAGTAAACACAAACAAAACCAAAAAAAACAAACACGAAAACATGAGTTAAAAATAAAAACGGAGTTAACCTGAGATGTCGCCGGAGATTCGTATTCTCTCCTCAGCTTGCGAAAACGTGAGGAGAACGAAAAGCTCTGGCGACAGAGTTTTTTTCTCGCTTCCACTTAACTAACTCATCACCATAATCAACTAATTAATACTGGTAAGCCGCTTAATTCGCCTGCTAAATTAAATACTTATTATTAACACGACGTCGTTAAGTTAACGGGCTATTGTTTTATAATAGTGGGCTTTACCATGGCCCATTAATTTCGTAGGTCAAATATGTTGAACACTTGGTCGTTGTCGGAGACTATTTGTTTAGTTGACTGTATGGTCAAATATCAACCTTCCTTCAACTGCTATGGTTAACAATCTTCCATCCTTAACCTAACCTATCCCATCCTATTTTGATTCACTTCAAATCAAAGTCATTAATATGACTTTTAATAAACTAATGGGGATGGCATTTGTACAGTGTAATCTAGTAAAGTTACTAAAAATGTTTATATATATACTTTCTTGGTATGTTTTTCTAAACTCCAGAAAAGTAAAAAATACAAAAATTAAATGCGAATGATAAATGAAATGATTTAAGATCATTGCATTTTGGAGAGATGGATCCGTCTGGCATTTATTAATATGGTGGCGGCTGAAGAAAACGCTAAATTAGTAGTAAATCAAACCGATGGTTAGATGGTCGTTAACGTGTTAAAAATACTACTACTAAAATAACTTTTTACTCCACCTTATATTGGCATTTTTAATATTTATAGTCTTCGTTTTTCTTATAAGACCGTCTAACCAAATTTAGAAGTTTACAAAAGTTCTTTCTACTAATTTTTAATTGGGGAAAAAATATATCTTAAAATTTCAACGTTTACAACTCACACGGTTGACTTTAAAATCTAAATTAATGATGAAATTATTACAAAATCATTCGCTTAGATATAAAATAAACAGTTTTAAAAGAATGCAACCCCAGGGTATATAATGATCATAGTACATGATTAGTCGTAGAAACGTTTTAAAAAAAAAGTGTACAGCTGGACAATAAATAGCGCAACCAAACAGTATAATCAAAGTACAAAGCAAGTTGAATTTTGAAAAGTCAGTCTCTGCGACTCTTCCTTTCCTCCATTGCTCTTTTTTTTTGAGATAGTTTTTTGTTCTTCTTCTTCTTTTGTTTTGGTTATCTTCGATGCCAAGTCGTCGGAGGCATAGCTACACAGGCGGATCTTCTTCACCTGCAACCGCATCATCTTCGTACAGCACAAGTACTCTTCCTGATCGTTCACCAGCTCCTTCCTCCACCACCGACAAACCACCTAACTCCCTCGGTCGCTGGATCTCAGGGATCTTCATCAGCTGCTTCACCCCTCCTGATTCCGTTTCCTCCAAGAGCTTCAACGACTCCGGTATATATATAATAATAATACTACAATAGGAGATGGCTCTTTAGAATTTTAATGTTTCCTTAATGTTCATCTCAACAGAACATGATGTACGTAGTAGACGGAGCTCAACAGGAAGTGTGCAGAAACATTATTATGGTAATGGGAATGGGAATGGGAATGGGAATGAAACAGAGAATCAAAGATTCAGCTTCGATGAAATCTACGCGGCCACAAAGAACTTCTCACCGTCTTTCAGGATCGGACAAGGAGGGTTCGGCACTGTTTACAAGGTCAAACTTCGTGATGGCTCCACCGTTGCTGTCAAACGTGCCAAAAAGGTCTTTATATATCCTCTTTTCTTTTTTTCTTTTTCTTAGTATTACAAAGTTACAAACTCTCACATTATTATTTTGCAGAGTTTACACAAAGACGACCGTCAAGGTGCAGAGTTCATGAGTGAGATTAAAACATTGGCTCAAGTCACACATTTGAGTTTGGTCAAATATTATGGTTATTTGGTTCACAATGATGAGAAGCTTCTTGTTGTCGAGTATGTTCCCAATGGCAATCTCAGAGATCACTTGGATTGTTAGTACATTCTCTTTCTTCTTTGTTATATTTATATTTCAGTCACAATGTTATTTTAACGGAATCTGATATTGAATAGGTAAGGAAGGAAAGACACTCGACATGGCAACTCGGCTAGACATCGCAACTGATATAGCTCACGCCATTACCTATCTTCACATGTATACACGTGAGTTATCTCCATCATTACCTGTATGTAATTTTTATTTCATATTTCTTCCATCTTTGACATATATATTTATGTGTATAGAGCCACCTCTCATCCACAGAGACATTAAATCTTCAAACATTCTCCTCACTGACAACTTCAGAGCCAAGGTTGCTGATTTCGGTTTTGCCAGATTAGCTCCAGACACTGAATCAGGAGCCACTCATGTCTCAACACAAGTCAAAGGAACCGCTGGTTACTTAGACCCTGAATACTTAACTACCTATCAGCTCACCGAGAAAAGCGACGTCTACTCCTTTGGTGTTCTACTCGTCGAACTTCTCACTGGTCGCCGTCCCATTGAGCTTAACAGAGAACAGAAAGAACGCATCACCATTAGATGGGTAAACTTGACTTCAATATTATCATCTTAGTATGTATGTTTGTTTCGTTTTTTTGTTGACAGTTTAATTGTAACTGATATGTTCAGGCCATTAAGAAGTTCACGAGTGGAGATACAATATCGGTTTTGGACCCGAAGCTAGAACGAAATCCAGCAAACAACTTAGCACTAGAGAAGGTGTTGGAGATGGCGTTTCAATGTCTAGCTCCTCACCGAGGTTCGAGACCAAGCATGAAAAAATGCAGTGAGATTCTTTGGGGAATCCGTAAAGATTACAGAGAGCTACTCAACACATGTCTTTGAAATTCTTCTCTGCGCCTTTATATATTGGTTTCCCCATCTCTAGCAACTATATATGATTATATAGTTTGTTTTGGGTATTTATTTGTCACACACGATGATTCTTGTGCGAGAAATGTTGATTTGTATTTGTTTTCTGCTTTGATATCTAATAATATTAGTGTATGCTATATTAATATTGCGCTAAAAACAACTATGTCGGATCAATCTAAGACCACCCGCAACGGGGTACGTGGGCCGAATCCTTACGTATCTTGGATTAAAAATAATTTTTTTTGGGCTCAAAATTAGAAGGATCTGTACGGTTGAGTCTGTGTGTAAGGACCCGAAACAATCAGTCCTTCGTGCACGTGTCCTCGTTTGGTTGGGCCGATGAGCAATAGAGTTTTCTCGTGTTGGGAAAAAAATTCATTTGGTATCGAAAGGGTGAAAAAAAAAATCAGAGCTCGAGAGACGAAGGCGATAGAAGCCACCGTCGATCTTCCTCTTCTCTGCTCTTCTAACGATAGATTTTAGGTTCGTTGTTCTTCTGTGGTAGATCTAAGAGAGATTAGGTTCGTTGTTCTTCTGTGGTAGATCTAAGGAGAGATTAAGTCAGTTTTTTATTCTCGTCTCCCTCTATGTTTCGTATCTCGGTTGAATCGATTTGTTTTGTAGTTAGCTCGATTCAGATTATTAGGTTTGAATTCGTTTTCGGTATGATTTTTTAAAAGGATTAGGGTTTCAATTCGATTTTGTTTTCTGTTTCAGTCGAGGCGATGAAAGCTTAGGGTTCAGTTTCAGTTTGTGATGAAATCTTAGGGTTTCAATTCGATTTTGTGATCGATTTTGTTTTCGGTCTCAGTTTATTTTCGTTTTCTGCTTGAACACATTAGGGTTTCTTTTGGTTCTCGGATCTCAGTTTGTGATGAAAGCTTAGGGTTTCAATAAGTTGAGTTTATCATATATCTAAGTAAATGTGTTCTTAATAAACAGCCTAGTTGTGTTCTTAAGCTTCACTATCTTCTTTTGCTTCGTCTTCTTAATATTTAGTTTTGTTCTGTTTTTTTTTTTTGCAGGCAAACGGACCATGAGACAAGACTATAGTTACACGCAGCCTTCTTCATCAGAGGACTTCGACATGAACTCCTTACTTGAAGCAGAGGCTGCTCTCTATGCGGATGAAGGCGATAGTAGCTTCACATGTGCAGCGGCGGTTCAGTACAGAATGGAACCTGAGGCTGATGAAGGCATACCAAGGATATGCTATTGCGGTAGTGATCCAGTTTTTGAGACGTCGTACACTGCAAAAGATCCAGGAAGGAGGTACTTCTACTGCCCCAACGTTGACGATGTAGACACTCACATCTGGAAATGGTGGGATTTGGCGATTCAAGAGGAGCTTCTTGAAACGCAAACACAACTTAGGATGGTCAAGGATCAATGCTTTGAGAGTGACCAAAAGGTGGCTAAGCTCGAGAAAATCGTGGGTGTGTTAACTAAGAAAAAAGCAGGTGTTAAGAATGGGTTGGGGACTATTCAAACAAAAAAAAATATTTTTTTATTGGTAAGGACTCCATCCACAAATCCACCATTATGGGTGGTCTAATATAAGAAGCCATTATTTTAGGGAAAAAAGAAGAAGCCAATACAACGGCATGTTAACATAAACACGGCAGAACTAAAAAAAAAAAATTGAGAAAAATATATATATATCGTCGAAGATTATTTTATTTATTTGTTATTTTAGACTGTTTATCTATACTATTATTTAAGAAGTAAATTTGCTTAGTTGTCATGTTCTCCATAAATTTAGGTAATTTTGTTTATTTATCATATTTTTAATATTTATATATAGTTTATTTATAAATAAAATGAATTTATATGAATATATCATATTTTTAGAAAATAAGATAATTCTTGTGAATTATGTTGTTATCTTCAAATATATTTTTATATATAAAACTTAAAGTTTAAATTAAGATATAAAAATTATTTATTAATATATAACTAAAACGAATTTCTATTAATAATTTTATATTTTTTCTAAAATAAGATAATAGTATGTTGTTATTTTGAAAATATATTTTCCTATTATAAAAATTAAAATTAAGATATAAAAATGATATTATTAATTATTAAAAAATCATCAAAATAATTATTTGAAAAGTTATTTTGTTGATTTGTCTCTATGATCCTAGGTAATTTTAATCATTTATAAGAATTTCTTTAATTTTTATTATTGTTTATATAACTAAAACTAATATATATTAATAATATGATATTTTAGAAAATAAGTTAATTCTTATGTATTATGTTTTTTTTTGAAAATATATTTTTCTATTACAAAATTTTAAATTAACATGTAAAAAAATCTATATCATTACTTAAAAAGCAAAATTGATGTTTGATTATTTGTCATATTTTCCATGATTTTAGATAATTTTGATAATTTATCATAAATTATATAATTTTTTATATATAATTTATTAAATATTTTTTAAAAAATTATATTAATAGTATCAGATTCTTATCAAATAAGATACTTCTTACGTATTAAGTTGATGTTTTGAAAATATATTTTCTATTAAAAATTTAAAATTAAGATATAAAACGTTGTAGTTATTCTATAATTAAAATAAATTCACACTAATAATATTATAATTTTATACAATAAGGTAATTTTTATGTATTATATTGTTATCTTGAAAACATATATTTATATTATACAAATTAAAATAGAAAAGTTATCTATTATTAGTTAAATATAAATCATCACTCAAGTGACTTTGCTAATTCATTAAGTTATCCATGATTTTAGGTAATTTTGATTATATGTCATAATTTTCTAATATTATATAATTAAAAATTATCATATTATATTTTTAGAAAATAAATAACTTATACATTATATTGTTATCTTGAAAATGTGTTTTTCTATTATAAATTTAAAATTAAAATATAAAAACTAGAATTAAATATAAATTAAGTAAAAATATTGTACAAATATTATAATTAAAATAAATCAAGCAAAATAATTATAGAAATATATTCTTTTAAATATTTCTGATGTTTGAGTTTTGTCATTGATAATTATATAATGTTTGATTTGTACTTTTTGAAGACATAAAATAACTTATTATGTTGATTTTTAAATTAATAAAGCATCAACTAATAAATATTCATAACAGAATTATGCCCGCAAGTGCGGGCAAAACACCTAGTTGGGTAGTGTTTCAAAAAGAAAAGACTGTTTATTGAGTTATTAGACTTTTGAATTATTATTTTTTTTACAAAAGATCTCATTCAGCTCACATTAACTAATAAGTTTCCACATCTATCATTAATTATGAACGATCCACGGGCAGTGGGACAATCTATATTTTCCTAGATATATCTAAACTATTAAAGGGGAAATACAAAAAAATAACCCTTACTTTTTCTTAAAAATTACCAAGTTTTGCCACTGAGATAAAATCATTTTTTGCTTCTTTTCTGAACCGACATATTATACCGTTACGTTTGGTTGATTATTATACTATGTAATTACAAAACCATTACTAACCCACATCCTACCACTTCGTTAAGCCATATCCTACCACATCCTAACCCATATCATTCTATACATTAACTAAAACAATTTATTCATTACTAAACTTATACATTACAAAACAATTAAATTACAATTGCTGCTTACACCTACACTCCATTGTTTATCATTTATAAAACATCAAATTTAATTTATGTCATTCATCGCATCAAAATTTCAGTTTTGTGTCTGCGGAAACAATAGTATTAGGTATATACAAATATATGTCATAGATTTTTTTTTATTTTTTATTTTTGGTCAATATATGTCATAGATTAAGATCATAAGTCATATCAGTATTATTTGAAATCATCTTATTCAACATAAAAATACCCAAACAATATGATTTTTTCACAATAAAATTTTAAAATTCAAACTCAAAACAAATCATTTATTGTTTTCCTAAAAGAATTACCTTACACAATCTTTTCCTATCTTTAAGCAATCCTTATAACAAATACAAAATCTTTTTTTTAATCTTGCAAATCACTTAAAATATTAAATATTAATCTAAACTATCTTACCTTCCACTATCCATTTCTATATTTAAGCATTCATCTTAACAAATACCATATCAGTCAGGCAAAAGAAAAAAAAAACTTGATATATCTTTTCATTAGTAGAATAAGCTTAGTTATATAACTAAGTTTTTTTATATTTAAAGCTATATAAAAATATTAAGAAAATATATTCATCACAAAATTTAAATTTTCTTATTTAATAAAACTATTAAACCTCAACTACATACTCTAATATTATACATTTTATGTTTAGTTTACCAAAACAAAGAAAAAAATACAATAAAGAAGAATAAAACTTCATAATTTATAAATGTATACTACACAAAATAAACAAGATACACCAAAATAAAAATTCAATAACAATAACATGAAAGTTTTTTAAACTATGAAAAATATATAATTACATCGAACATACATCCGCGCGGGCGCGCGAGTCAAAAACTAGTAGATATTAAAAAAGAGAGAAAACACTTAAAATGTCATACTTAGATATTAAACAGTCGTTGAACCAAGGAAAAAAAAGAAAGAAGATACTAATAAATAGTCAAATAGCATAAACACACAAAAAATAAGCACAAGAAACAAATTGTTGTGGAATAAAGAAGGTTGTTGTAACTCTGTGTATTGTCTTATTAATCACGTGGTCACATACATACATATATATACATCCTTAAGCTTAGAGATAAACATAAACCTAAGCTGATAAGGATTACAACAATAAAGGGGATGATTATCCTAATCCTATAATGATTAGGATAACTACAACATATGGATAAACACAAGGG